>JAQFXU010005499.1:0-11572 GCA_034693705.1 Spatulosminthurus flaviceps | reverse complement strand
TTAGCTTTCAAAGTTCGGTTGATTTGAAGTTCCCGAAATTTATTCTCTAAAACTTGGGGTACTCGAATGAAGAGACCGGGTAAAGATTTTTCTAAAAACGCTCCAGGCCCCGCTTCCTCATTCCCTTGGTCACTTGCCACAATAACAAAAGTACGTTCTAAAACGTCAGGGAAGGATCCAAGGAAGGAAAGCAGCTCTGAGAAGCCATCATCTGCACCGGAAGTAAATCGGCTTTTACTAGTCATGTAGTTACTCCAGACAAATGCAAAAAATGGGAAGTCAATAAATTTTTTGTAAAACTTTTCCGTATAATCATATAAAAATGCTTGGCGATTAGATCTGCTCACACAAAACGGAACAAGCCCTTTAATGGGAAGTCTCTTTCTCAAAGATGATTTTGACAGAAACAAAGGTTGAGTATAAAAATCCGTGGGCTTCTCACTAAAACCTCCCATACCGTCCCAAGTGAATGACTCACTTCCATCCTCCATAAACATCGTCACATAAGCATTTTCATGGTAGTTCTTCCAAATGAAGGGACATGTGTCGAAACTTGAGCGTTGTGTGGGATGACAATTTTTAGCACTGGAATTCCGAAGTCCTGCCAGAAATCCAAGGAAATTTTCAAAGGGGTAGGGAGCAAGGGAGTGGTACCCTTCAAACTCTATGAATCCCATAAGTTCCAACATGCTTCTCACGGATTTGGGCACTGTCTTGTAAAATTTGGTTCGAGAGTGGCTTCCGAAGCCTAAAAAGAGCACATTGAAGGGTAGATCTTCTTTGTTGTCCCAAAAATCCAATTTTTCTTGAAGGGCCACGTTTAGGGGAAAGTTCGCATCCAAGTCATAGAAATTGTCACACCTTGTGATTATCAATTCATGTTCGATAATATCCAGTGAATTAAAAGGTTTCAAGGGTTTTGAAAGTCTGAAATTTCCAAAATAATTTTTGGCGCCACAATTACTATAATTGCTTATAAGATTTTACTACTACACTTACTCAAATCCTTCTATGTTGGTATTTTTAATTTCTCTAAGGGTGCAATTGTAGTTCTTGTCAGTGGATAATCTTTCCCCGGAATTCTCGGCCTGGAAATTAAAAATAATAATAACAAATCTTCTGACCAAATTTGAAAGTTTTTACATAAAAATCCCATAAACAACTTTGAATCGTAAAATTCAATAAAACATTTTGACATCTCAAAATTTAGTAGAAATCGTCCACTCAATTTTTCATCAAAATTAAAAATTTGAAGATAACAATTTTAATCAATAAGCAAAAAATCGTATATTTTAACTCCAAAAATTTATCAACCTGATGATTCCACCTTCCGAAAGCAACATTAACACTCAAAATTCACTGATAATTCTTTCCACCTCAAAAATTAAAACGAAATTGCCCGACCAATTATGTATTTCATTACAATTTCATGACAAAAATTCGAACAAAGCTGAAAAATTATAGATTTTAACGCCAAAATTGTATTAACCTGATCATCTTCCTCGATGATTCCAACTTCTCTGGCCGTCTTACAACTTGTGCTCCGAGGAATGGCAGGTATAGAACTTTGATGGATTCCTAGGATATTAGGAATTTTGCACGCTACAGTATTGACAGCGTAAAAATCACTCGTGTATTCATGGGTAATTCCCTGATCTTGAGAATCAGTGGAAATTAGTGTAACCACATTGTATGCATTTATAGTCAGAATTATTATGAGCCCACAAATTATAAAGGAAAAAATAAATTTATGTCGTCTAATTTTTCTGAATAATTGTTGAAAATACATATTGAGTAGCATCGTCGGTGACAGGATGGGAAATGAAACGACTCCTTATTTTTACAGATACTTGCTTCATTTATTTCCAGTTTTTTGTTGACGTGCGTGGACGCATGTACAAATCCGCATGTAAACATGTGCATCATTTGTCGGCGGCATTAATAAATCAAATAGTCACCCGTAGTAAAAAAAAAACGTATATTCCAGAAGTTAGAACAGTTTGGAAATGTATCTGTGTCTCTTTATGAGCGGCTTTCTTTCCTTTGATATGCTACGCTTAAAATCTACCCCTAAAAATGTTATTCAGTAAGATTCTAAACCAACACAATATAACACTAAACTTATGTTTATCCGTATATTTATATTAAATTGCAAAGTGCTTATGCTATGGAAATGAGTGAGGGGTGGGGGTAACTATGACTGATGACGCCAAAATGAGGTTGATCTTCAATAAACTATACTTAAACATGGCAAATCCCCTGGCTCCTAAATTATTATCAGCAATAAAACTCGAATGTTAATGTTTGCACAATGTAATCCATAGCCCCAATCGGCTCCCCCTCTTGGTATACACATATATTTGTGGCCATGATCAATGTTGATGTGGGAATATTTGTGCAATCGAAACCCGCCAGCTCACAATCAGCTTAAAAACATTTTTCCGATAAGCTTCTTTATATATATGTTCTAATTTGCGTCATTTCGTCAGCATTAATTCCAAATCAGAAGTTCCATTTGCCTGAAGATGTTTTGAGGATGAAAAAGCTTGCAAATTTTATTCCTTTGCGATTAGCTACAGAGGCATAAGTACAGGCATAATAATTAAATCACGTAATCCAGAGGTAAAATTGATCTTATACGTAAATCTAAATTTAAAGCTGTTGATTTAAAATTACAAGTGGTCGGCGAACGTTAAATTAGAACGGATTGGATGCTACAACGGCTACGCTTAAGAAATATGTGAAACATCGATTATATTAGATACTTATATGTACTTAAGTTATGCAATGAATTCAGTGTTTAGCACGTTCACAACAAACATGACGTCAAAAGGTAAGTAGCATATTCACAACTCCTTCAATGATGAAGTTAAGAAAACGTGGAGTAGAGAGTCTTTCAAATTTATGAAAGGAGCCCACCTCAATCCCAACATTATTTGGAATGGAGGCTAATTCTATCCGTGAAACTGCCCTCAACAATTGACTCGGGCTCCTCATCTGGTTCTGATTGTTCCGAGCATCCCAATTATTCCCGATGATTTTTTTGATCTCCCTCATTTTCGTAGGTACTTGAAAAGCTTTGTCAAACATGAAGATAAATCCAATAATACTACCAATTCCTGCCCATAAAATGCCCGCAGCAATGAGTGGATGCGTCTCCATTAGTCGTATAGCAACAAAAATTCCAAAGACTGCTGATGATTGGTCGAAAATTTTGATGGAGTAGATCAGATTTGGACATAATTTGTTAAAAAGCTCCACTTCCTGATAAATTTCCTTGAGATCCTTCACACAGTTGAACATTCGCACTGAAAAGGGTCTGGAAATCCTGGAATAACAATTTGTGGGTTATTTGTGTTTAACCACTTAAAAAGTCGCATCTATAGGTTTATGCAAAATCGAACCTCAGTTTGCAAATTTTCTCATCCAGACGTTCCCCCAAACTATGAAAGAAATTCAGGAGGAAGAAGGTTACGTAGTAGCCTTGAGCTAGCCAGAAAAACACGGCGATCGTGTCTCCAGCCACCGCCAATAGTATCAAAGGAAAGTACCACCAAACTTGATTCGACATTGTAATCGGGACGAAAATTTTCAGAGGCAAGAAATAGTAGAGGAGCGGCATTAAAATCACAACGGGGAAGATGCAAATAGGCAAAACAATGATGAGCAGCTCCGTTACTGTTTTTTCAAAAATTATTCCTCGCTTTCTTCCCACCAGGTCTTCGTCTGGAAGTGTAAAAGTTTTTATTATATAACACAATGGGAAGGAATTTAATAAAATTCTACACAAAATTTGAATACATGCCATTTAATTGTACCTCGATTGTAATTGTGATGAAAAGAGATTTTTTACCTTTATTTTTGAAAACTACTTTGAAGATCTTGCCATTCAAACATTTCCCGTGAATGAACATAACACGGCCCCAGTAGAGGAGCATTGTTGATGCAACTGCCATGTATCCCATGAGAATAACATAATGGTAAGCGATTTCATCCAACAATAGCAGAAACAGAAGCCGAAACCATACCAACAAATTTTGAATGGTGGTAAAGCACACCCAAATTCCATGACCGACCAGGCATTTGTAATTACTTTGGAGATTACACCCACCATTTTGAGAATATTTTAAGGTGAAAATGTTTAACCAGGAACAAAATTTGAGTACGACGAAATTTAAAACCAAATCGTTTCTCTTGAACATTGTATTTTCAGCGGTATTTTATTTAACCGCAAAGATTATATATACAAGCTCATAGTCTTAATTAGGCTTGTATATATAGCATTGATTTCTGGAAGTCTTTATTGGAAATGTAGATAAGTACGAATAATATTCCGCCTTTGTACATCGTTTGTCTAAATCCCAGGTATTATTTAGTTCACTTTTTTATTTTACACATACTCAGATTGTAAAAACAAGATCAAGTATCTGCTTCAAGCTATTGAAGGACTACACTGGATTTGCTCCCACTGGGTTTTCCCCTGACCGCTCATAGAACGCTTGTGCGAGGTGCAAGGATGGACCCAGAAAGCATAGATAGGGTCAATCGTTGAAACTTTGTAATATTTATTAACTAATAAAGGTTTAAGATGGTTGACAACTCTGTCGTAATACCTGAAGGTATGTATCGGAGTATAAACCCAGACTGAAAGACTAAAAAATACTCTTTTCTACCCGATTAACGTACACACCTTTATAATACTTCTCCAGTTCTATAGAACAAAATATAGAGAGAAGTTATTTCAAATGCAAAGTTTTGCTGTTTACATAAGTTCCACAAGGTCTATACGGGAATTAAAGTAGGACATCACTTACGAAATATTTCCTCTCAAGTTTATTCTTAATGACTATTGATTAAGGGTTTGAATTTGAAAATAAGCATTGAGGTACATACTGGAAAAGAAGCCCCTGTGAATCTAGAGAAAAGTTTTTTCAGTGTTTGCAAAAACCCAGGGTTTTTGACAAAAACCCAAAAACTCTGGGATTTTGGGTTTTTGGGCAATTGGGTATTTGGTATGTACATTTCCATGTAAATGATACACAACATCATTTGAGCGTTTTTTCTTATATAATTAATTTTAGTTGAAGCTATAACATTTAAAATAACTTTTAATCTACTTATTTAAATATAAAATATAGAAGTAAAAATTTATTATGAATAACTAATATTTTTTATTTATATTATAATAATGCATGTGACATGTATTTTAATGGTACATATATATGGGGTACTTATTTTATAGTAAAAAGTATCTATAACAATTATTAAATATAAATAATAGTTAATAATTATTTATTTAATTCTAATACATTGATAAACCAACTAAATAAGACCACATTACAATAGTGGCGCGCTTATTCCCCCCGCCTAAAAGAAATTGCCCATTTGCCCAAAAACCCAGAATATTCGATACCCAAAAACCCAGGGTTTTTGGGTTTTTGCCTCTGCCAACACTGAGTTTTTTTAAGAAGGAATGAAGAGTATTTGAGGTACTGGAAAAGGAGCTATATTAGCAGACAACGGGCAGTAAATTAATGTTGGCTGACTCCTGCATATGTCTATGAAACGTCGGTGAGGACATAAATAAAGGTATTTATGTAAGCATGGAAAAATACATTATTTGTACCTCATTCGCACTTTACCTTTACATATGATTTAGTACTTATTTCTCATTTCCAACCTTCAACTGACCTTGCCTATATTCTCAAAGGGTTATAAATTGCAATGGAAATCAAAAACCTATTTTGATGAAGAGGTGGATGAGGTGATTCTGGGCTAACTTAAATGTATTAAACTGACAACTGGCTGAGGAATCTCCTCAGGATTTTAGTTCTAGTTTATTTGATTATAGGGAATACACATACATAATACGCAGTAGCTCATGAGCTTGGGCTGGGTGTACTTGTGTGGTTGTGTACTATTATAGGAAATAATAACAACTTTCTCAACCAGGTTGACAAACAAAAGTCTTTTTCTGACCCCAGCCTCCTCTCATACAAATACCAAACTACATGAATACACCTGGTGAAATCATAATCTTGGAAACATTCAACTTGTGTGACAATTCTCATATGCAGGGAAACGACCAGGTGCTAAACCACGAAGTCACGACCGGGGGTACAAAGTCATATCATGCACCCCCGCAATTTAATTTTAAACACAATGTATGTTTATTTGCTGAAGAATTGCAATAACAATGGGTGATTTTTGACCTAGCTGGATGGGCCGAGCTCTCGCCGATAGCTTTTGATTATGTAGTGTGCTCCACAAAAAATCGAAGTTCCTCTTCACGGAGTAAAAATTAAACCCACCTTCAATATTTTGAGCTATTCTTGGCCAGCCTAACATTATTTCCTTCATATCCTGTACATTTTAAAATTTTGTTCATGCTCTTGCATGCATGTACATTTTACTGCAAACAGCATCTAGGAAAGAGTGTGTTCCATTTAACTCCATTATGCTAAAACTCACTTTAGGCCCTGTTGGAGCCGCTATGGGAAAAGTAAGGGGTTTAAATTTTTTTAAATGATGAAAATCGGTATTACGAATTAAAAATATATATTTTTCTTATTGTATGACACACTCTGAGTTTGTCAAAAACGAGTGATCATCCAGTGAGAAAATATCCGATTGTGCGGTGGTGGTATTTTTTAATTGTGCTACATGTTTGGAATGAGCACTAAGGTTGGCTTTCGCAGCTATACTAGGGACTATATAGAAGGACTCGTAAAACTTCGAAATCCCCTGGTTGAGCGCCATTTAAAATCGTGAATGTTGAATTTCGGGTAAAATTTCGAGAATTCAAAAAAAAATTCAAAATGCCATATACACGGGGACGACGGGGAAGGTATAGCTCAAAGTAGTAACACTAAACTCTACAAAAATTCCTTCAGTTCCGACGTATGACCAAATAATTTATTCGAATATATGTATATTTTACTCCATAGCTTTATCAAAGACAACAGTAACTACATTTCGATTAGTTCTAAATCTGTTGTTAAAAGCGTCCCTCCGAGCGCGAAGACAGTCATCATATTCTTTTCCATTGGGCGTTGAAATGTTCATTGAAGAGTCTTTTATTCCAGTATCTAGCAATGGTTTTTTGCTATTCCTCGATTTAGAGTAATGCATCATGGCTGCTAGTGACTGTTGCTGATACCGAATGAAGTTAATTCGATTACTCTGTCTTGGAAGAATGATATTTTTCGGCCTTTCTTGAATCATTGGCTTTGGCTTTGAAGTGTACTTTGGGACCCTGCACTTTGCACTTGCACATTTTACTGAAACTTTTGAATTTGATGTATGCCCTTTGTTCAATTTACTTTTGCTCTTAGAATCCTTAGCTGCAACCTTCCGGAGAAAGTCTCCAAGATTTCCATACACTGGTTTCGTCTTGGATTTGCTATTGCGATTAGGGATTGTGTCTGCACATTCTAGAGATGCTGCCAGCTCAGCTTTAACAAATGCGGCTATCGCATCTTCTGCAGCCTTTCCTTCCAGTGAGTATCTTCCGCCAGGAGTTCGTGGGAGGGCGCTTTTCAACTTTTGAATTGATTGCTCTGCAAGTGTCTGAGTGACATTATATTTATAGTGGTGACGACCTTTGTCTTTGTTCTCCTCCTCCACATCGTTGACCTCTTTATCTTTTTTACCCTTTTTTCCCTTTTCTTTTTTCTTTTCTTTTTTCCTTGACTTGTTTGACATTGAGTGCTCGGATATTTTCGAATCGGTTTTAAATGGGATGGAGTTCCCATCAAGAACTGCTGCAACTTCGACCTCGTTCGTCTTCTGAAGACTGGGATTAAGTGACTGGGGCTGGAGTCTTTCGTTGACAACCATCTCCGTATTCGACTTGGAATTTGTTGATGTACGACTTTTTTCAAAAATTTCTGGCGTTTGCGACTTTAAAGAAGTAGATGGCAGCTCAAGTTCGTAACCAGAATCAGCCTCCTTCTGGACAATGCTTGAAATGTACTTGCCGAAACTCATTGTTTTCTTTTGCTCGTCGGTTTCATGAAATTGCGCCAGTAGATCTTGAATGCGTTGATCATTCATAGTTGAAAGGCCATCTGAAGTATCATGCTCATGCTCGTTGAAATCAGAAAATGTGGAGTTACTTGAACAACAAGTAGGAATATCTTCGCTACTATGTACGTCAGCCAATGATGCCGTCGAGCTTACCACCGCAGCCAAAGAACAGCTACTGAAAACTTGATTTAACTCTTCTGTTATACCAGTTATACTGTTTGAAATGTGCTCTGTCAATTTCAAATCAGAATCTTCCGTAGATTGGTTCCCTACAGACTCTGCCTCGTAAATAGGGCTGATACTCCAACAAGAAGTTAATGGTGGCGTCACCTGCTGGGTCTTTGTTGTCTTCAGAAGCATATCCTCAACAGCGGAAGTAATGGGAGCAAAAATTGTGCGAGGGGTTAGTGGTAGCTCGTCTGCATTTGATTGGATTGATCGTAAATCTAACAAAGCTTCGCCAGTTGGAATTAGCTTTCCTAAACCATCGTTCTGTAACTGAGTCTTCGTCAGAGGATTGTCTCCATAGGAAAATGAATCCTTCCTTGAGCTTTTTGGAGTTATTTGTAGGTTAACTTTAGACTGCCTTTCTTCTAATGGGTTAAATAGTGTAGTGGCCGAAAACGTACTTGCATCTCTTATATAAGAAGGGCTGGCCCAGTCCCAAATGTCAGCTACTTTCCTGCCATGCAACCCCGAAGACCCTTTCACCAAAATTTCAAAACTGTTATCAGCAAGAAAATAATCAGGTAACTGAAAATGATCACGCACTGATTGGTCATTAAGGTTCTTTTCAACTGATTTTTCAGATGCATTTGATGGAGCGTCTGTGATACTGGTTTCACATTTAAACTCAATGGGTTCTGTTGGACACAAAGTAAAAACATCTTCCGAGTTGACCAAGTTAGTATCCGACTGAAGTGGATTAAGACCCAGCAAGAGGTCGTTATTGCAACTTTTTTGAAGTTGCTCGAGAGTCTCGGTCAATTTGTCCAGCTCAGCAGAATTTTGTGCGTCTTCTTCATAATTCTCCAAATAATTCAAGCATTGAGAAATGCTCGCGCTTGTATACTGGATCGGTTGAGCTTTGTCGATGTTAGTAATCTACAAGTTATCAAGTAATAAAGGAATAAGTTAAAGTACTGAAAACCTACGGAAATTACACAAATAGAGTATAATTACTAAGCTACCCTAAAGTCTTCTTCACTTGAAACTCCGGATGTCCCAGGACTTGAGTCCGTATAATTCAAATAATTCTGTTTTGTATGTTTTCTACGCCCGAGCCTCATTTGTTTGTAGTACTCACTATTCTTGGAATCTTGGTTGTAATCAGTAGTAATTCTGGTCATTCTCCCGCGGCGGTCAAAACTGGGGGATAAAGTAACTTTACTGTTAGAGTAAGTGATGTCTGAGGTTGTTTCCACTGGAAATGGAAGGATCCTGGTTTGACGTTTCTCGATTTTAAGATTGCTGTGGGAATTTCCACCCAGAGCTTTTCTATCAGATTTTATTGTTACAGCTTTTCTGGGAGTTACTCGAGATGACTTGCTTTTATTTTCTTTGCAGCAAACTGACCTATCTTCTGTTTGGTTTACATCATTGAGTGAAATATTTATAGAGGTACTGTCATTGAGGCCGTTGAGGAATTGCATAGGTATAACATCCAGATGGTTGAGGTTGATGATACCACTTGTATCTAATGGTACTTGGATAATCCTCTTCCTTTGCCCTTTTCCAAAGTAAGACATTCTCTGCCAGTAACTACTGAACTCGGACTTCAGAAAATTATGTAGAGTGGGTTTTTGGAAGGCATTGATACTGATGATTATTTATAATTGCAAAAAACATAACGCTGTCAGATTTTGGGTGGCGTCAGCCCCATAGAAAATTACCTTTATCCGTACCTCATTCGTTTCGTTCGAATTTCGACATTCGATAAGCGCATGTGAGTTTCGTAATTTTTAGGGCGGCGTAGCTCCCCTTACAAAATAAGTACCTTTTGCAGCAATGATCTGATCGGGTGTTAGGATGTAATCCCGCCCTCATGATGCCGCTAAAGTTAATACCGAGGTCGTTATGTCGTTAATATTGCTGCCATCAATCTCGCCGAATTAATGAATTCAGCTTTCGGGGATTGAAGCCTAACCCAACATTATTTAATGAATTCAGTTTTCGGGAATTGGAACCTAAACTAACCTTCATTAAAAAATTCATCGGAACTTTGGGCCTGAATTGGCTACATCTGGGATGTTGCTAAAACCCATTGAATTTTCCATGGGACATAGAGATCATGCGATGGAATGGCTAAAAGTTGTCACGTTTCTTCCACGGCCCCCTGGAAAGAACGATTTTGTTCATGGGTATAGTAAATTTATACTCATGGAAAGCATAACTTATGCATTGGAAGCATGATTCAGCCATGGAAAGCAGGCTCAACACCGTACGAAAGTAAGTGTATTAACCATGGAAAGCAGACTCAACCACTCAACCCGTACTAGCAATAAGTGATATCACGATCACCATGGAAAGCATGTCTTTACTGTAGAGAGCATCTATGGAGCATATGTTTTAGCAATAGAACCTAACCTATATACACTGAGGATTGAGTCTGCTTCCTATAGCCAAAGTGTTCTTTACATGAGGATATCGAAGAAATGTGGCAACATTTAGCCATTCCATGCTCTCCATGTATCATGGATAAAATTCCATGGGTTTTAGCAACACCCCAACATCTGTATGTGCTACCAATTGCCATAGCTTTACATAATACGAGCCTATCTATTTTTAGAGTCGGGATTAATGCGGGCAGGATGGCAGGATTAATGCATGCTTTGTCGGGAATAATACCTGGGAAATAATTGTTGAGTATTCGCTTCAGAATCCACACAACCCGTAAAAATTCCAAATAAATCCCGTTTGGGGGGTTTTTACCCTAAATTTTTCTAAAAATCTAAATTGTATATCGGAGCCATTGCAATTGGCTTTCACATTTACAATTTACAACAATCCGAATTACACAGATTACAAGTGAAATTATAATAATAATGACAGCTTTGGAATGAAATTGAACGTCAAATTATACGTGTGACAAGTGACATACAATTATTGTTGTTGTCAATGATTGCATCGACGCAAAGCGATAACTTTTAATAATTTCAGTTGGATAGTTGAATGATCATTGTTGCAAGCTGCAAGAAACAATCTAATGTGGGTTATTACCAACCCACGCATTTTCCATTCCTGCGGGAGGTTTTTGAGTTTGACGTTTGACTGGTCACTAAACTGGTTAATCTTATTAATTTACTAACAAGTTAAGGCACAAGTTGAGGCAAAAAAATGCTGTACGAAGATGGCGCACAGCAAAATAAGAATAACATTATTATTACAAAATTGATTTGAAAATAATGCAAAACAATAAACCTTGGAAAAAAGAAAAATCCTAAATTGAAAAAATTATATATTTTTTTTAATTTATTTTCCTTCAAATTATTATAAAAAGATTCACTTCGTAATCACTTTTTGCAATGCGCAAGATTTAGTTAAA
>JAQFXU010005498.1:0-11573 GCA_034693705.1 Spatulosminthurus flaviceps | reverse complement strand
CAATATCATTTTTGACCAGATCCCAGGGATCAGGCTCTGTCTGAGAATTTGCTACCCCAGCGGATCTACCCAGTATTTGCATGAGTAGTATGAGAATATTATTACTGGTGCATTGTTTGGTTTCTTGTATTTTAAATTTACAATTTGGATGCATTTCTGGAGAAAATCCAGAATAAAAATAATACTGGAAAAGAGGAAAAAGTAGGAGAGATGGGAACGTAGGTTTTATTCACACGACAGTTGGGGAGATAGTAACAGTCATTATTGTTTAGCCAGGCTACGGCAATGTAATGTTACAAATAGTTTCATTCATCAAAATAATATTTTAAACAATTATTATTATAAATAACAAAAGTGGGACAGCAGCAGCAGGGGATAGTTGAGGTTAACCATGGCGACGGTAGGAGAACATGACTAAATATTTACATACTAGAAACGGTTAGTCACATGAGCAGATAATCTCACCAATGAAAAGAATTCCGCGCAGCCTTCGCCTTCGCCAGCCTAGTCGTGCATAATAAAGGCCGCGCTGAATTCGTACTGGTAAAATTTCTCAACTGATGGCTTTTTCAACATGTTATCTATCTATGTATGTTTTTATTGACTTTCATCCATGACCCAGAAAAAGCTTTCTTACAAAAAAAGTTTTGGCTTTTTCAAGCATAATATATTTAAAACACATAAAACCAAACAATGCATCAGTGATACAACTCTCATTCTCTCGCTAATAATGGGTGGATCCTCTAGGGTAGGAAATTCTCAGACGTAGCCGTATATGTCATCCACGTTCCTATTTTTCGCTCCGTTTATTCCAGCGAGCAACGAAGTGAAAATAGAGATATTCTAAAGATTTGCCGTTTTCTAGAAAGTTGGATTTTATCGTTCCGCGTTGAGACCATGGTCTATATGTTGCATTTGAATGGTGCTTTTATGCAAAGCTTAAAAGAATAGCTATGCACAATACAGCTTTTCAATTGAGCTTACGCCAGAAGACAAATGGAGGCTTGTGACTTAGAACGATGGGGAACAAGTGATTACATTTCAGTCATAAACTCCTACTACACACAAACCCATCAACCATACCATTATTTCCACCGTCGGGCTATAAGGTTATGTGGTCTTACGCACTAAAAATCCCTGGAAGTCCTCTTTAATGCAACAGATATCCTTTGTCTGTAGTCTCTATATGCAAATATATAGGTATTTATACACATACCAGTATTTATGTGAACTCTATATCTTGCTTTTCATTTTCATCCTCCAGATGTTATGCAAAAATCTAGACGTAGAAAAATGGGCACCATTTATCTATAGGGCTGGAACTATTTGCAAGAGATGGAAGCAATTTGAAATTTGGAAGACCAATAGCGCTCTCACTGTAACAGTAACAAATGTAGTTGAAGTGTAGATTAGACCAAGAACCTATGCTACTGACAATGAGAGAACACGTTTGCAAACGCAGTCCCGTTTCATAGTACAGTAATTCAGCTTTATTGAAAAGGCACACTTTGATTTTGGAGTGAGAGGAAAAGGTCTGAATTCTGAATGGCTGAAGGTATAAGAATTATGCCAGGAGCAATGCAGTGCTTTTACCAATTTCCATTCTGCTTTAGTGAATACACTAGTTTGGGTCTCGCCCAATTCTGATTGAAATTCAATCATTGAATATTGCGTTTAATTTGTAATTACATCACAAGTTGAGTACATTGAATTTATAAAATACAAGATTAATAGTCTGCCTCGATGTATCGCTACGAAGAGCGGTGAGGAGTGAGGACTATAGTGAGGAGCTTAATGTGCTTAAAAAAACGGAACATGAGGAAAGTGATGGCTTTTCCTGTTCCTTAGAAAAATTGCGACACGTGTAGCTCCGTTAAAATCTTAATGGCCAAACGAATGACTTTAGGACCCCCCAAGGTGTAATTGATGATGAGGATGGGGAAAACCCTCAGAATTTTCCTACTCCTGTCGCTGGGAATTTCTCGGGCATGGCTCTTCTTTTTGGGTATGAAATCTCTTTACTCAAGTTGTACAGCCATGTATAAGTGGCAATAAGCCCAAATGAAGTCTAGCTATACTCTAGATATGGATAGCATTCATTTATTGTATATAGGAACTTCTGGAGTTGTAGAAAATAGCTCTCCTGTCTTTTATGCTCATAGTCGTAATAATTATGGAAGACAATCTTTAGCTCTTCCAAAATTCACTCTGTGCTCGAATGGAAGTTTATGGCAACACTGCTTCCCTTCCATATCGCTTTGATTTTCCCTTAACTCGTTTAAATTGTGTTTTACAGTAGGAGTGCATAGAGAGAGAGAGAGAGAGAAGCTGATGGTGAGGGAAAGCTAAAGAGCGAAACGTCCCTGAGAAACGAAATCCTGAGTGAAAAGTGGATCCGCGGAGAAATGACTGGGGAAATCAAACATCAAAGAGAGAATGACCATACTATAACTGCATGTGTAACCTTCTCTCATGTAAATTGATGTACGTAAAGGCCACGTACTTTCCTAGAATATGGAAGGAAGGAAGACGTAAGTAATGGGCGAGAATGGCCAATGGCCAATAGTAGGACTTGTAGGAGGTTCAAGAAATCCTACTACAATCCAGGGAAGAATCCACTACATAAATCTTCTTTTGGATCAAGTCCCGAAGTGTTCAGAAAAATTGGCTCTAGTGTCATACGTGATTAATTGCAAAGAATCCTGGAAGAGTGTCTTGACCCAGTTTCATAGAGCAAGGAATGCACGTCCATTTCCCCTGGGCTCACCCAAAACGTCTGCAGTGTGACAGGGAAAGTTGTTGTCCCGATATTCCCATCTTCTATCACCATTATTTATTTAAAAAGGTGTTCGCTCACTTTACATTACTATTCCCTCTTCCTCCTATGTCAAGGACGACATTATATACTTAATTGCGCATAGTCCGAAGTCTATGAATTGCAGATTGCTCCCTTTATAAGAGAAATAACTCCCTGGCTTAGAATGAAAACAAGGATCATAAATGTTAGAAGAAATCTTGGACCTAAACTCAACAGTTAATTTATTATTGTGCTTGTAAAAGCTATATGAAACACATGACGTAAACAGTTGTGTTATCTATTTTGAGGAGAGTTTGTATTAATTAGTAAGGGGTTGGATGTTTTTGTCAACTTATAAATTCCACTGTACCAATAAAACCTTAAGGTGTTAAAATTTTAATTTCCCACAATTTATATGTACATATATACACCCATCGTTGAGTTTGCCTTGATTTATACTTTGACACTGCTGGGTATGAATACCTGTTTATGTTTAAGGTATATTAGGTGCGCAACTAGAAATGAAAGAGGAAACAGCGGTCGGAAGTACAAAGATGAATGGACAAAAGCCATGTTGATATTTTATAATTATTTTGTCGAGATGCAGATTTCAATTTGCCCTGCAGACGCGTTTGTGGGAAATTAACTGTCGGTTGGGAGGTTGCAGTATTCTGCAATGCAATGGTGTAACTGATGGGAAATGGAAAAGGATGTTGTAAAAAAAAATAAGGTAGTTACATTGAGGAACGAGGTGGTCGTTGGAATTCATGCCAATTTCATGGACAATAGCCAATTGGACTGCAACCAACGAATGATTGAAGTTTTCAAGACAAGTGACTGTGCTTAGCAAAATCTGCCTCACCACGTGTACACGGACTGTAGGAAGGATAAACAGAGCCGACAGGGTGTGGGAAGAGTACATGTAAAATTGGGCCTGTCAGAATTGTTTGACTGACCCAGTATCTATACACTCACCTTTCCAAAGGCTTAGACTTAAGAACTGATAGAATCGATTTTTGAGAGCACAATGCATACATTGAAAGAGGCTTTATTCGCATTTACAACGCAAATGGATACACACGGATATTTTTACACAAGTCGAGCATTTGGTTTAGGCGGAATGTTCTTCGCCGGGAAAATTCTTGGAAAACCTTTTTTTTTCTTTGTTCTTAACGCTGAGTAAATAAAAGCGTGAGTATTGAGAGAAAGCTTTTGTTAATAATGCAGCAATTACCTTTTCTCTCTACGATTGTGTGAGAGAAATACGTTGTTATAGTAAAGAGGGAATTCCGTTAGCCCGAACCAAGTTTCAGGGTAATAAGAAACCAATTTAAAGGACCTTTGATTTGGAAAGAGGAGCCCCTAGCGACCATTAAATTGCTGTAGCAGTGAAATTTAGACTCATCTCTCAACCCATTTGTTTTTTAGTTCACTTAAAGCATGTTCTTTTCACTTGAGAGTAAAATAATATAAGAGATGGAAAATGGGGGAAATGGCCTTTCTCAACTGCTCTTGAGCCAGCAATTGAGAATGTAATTAAAAGGAAGAGGGTGAGGAGAGATTGGTCTGAAAAACAGTGGAATGTTACTCGAAATCTTGTGATGAGGTTCGCCAGAAACCGAATCTGCGATTCTTGGAGGCGGCACCCATGTTTATTTATAATTTTTCAGAATGAGAGAAGGGTAGTTTTTTTTATATCGACGGGAGTGTGCGAGAGGAGAATCCATGCTTTTCCAGCCTCTATCTCTCTCTCTCTCTCTCCGGCATTTTCTTTATCCAACAACACGATCAATACTCACTAGTAAAAAAAAATCTCGTCCAAACTTGCTGATGAAGTATGCAGAGAGAGAGAGAGAGAGGAAATGATCTCGACTCTTCATGTTCGGCTCGTTCCCCGAGTATAAGAGGATCTTGTCAACAGAACCCCATAAATCAGGACAGCAGAAGACTTTTTTTTTCCTTTCCCATTTCTTTTGTCACTCTGAATTTGAATTACTATTATAGAATATGGTACACATCAGGAAAGGAAAAGGGCTGTCACTTACAGTGGCATTTTTGCAAACAATTAATAAATAAATAGAGTACTACTTCCAAAACCAAACGTTGACTCACAGCTGACATTTTGTGGGAAATCCCACGTTAGTCACATTTCCTCTAGACCTCCGAATAGTTGAATAAGTAAAGGAATAACTGTGAGTAAAATAAAAGCGGACATGTATTTTGGGTCTGGAGGAGAGCTACAGGGAAAAGGAGTCAATTGCGGTGTGGTCGCTCCGTTTGTACACGGAAAAGCCCCATGCACTACTCTGCTGTGCATCAAGAAAATCGATAGTTTTTCAAAAGATAGAGAAAGGGGCGTTAGAACAAAGTGAAGAGAGTAGCTATTAGGAAAAACCGTATTTATGAGATTGGATTTTAGATTTTAGGTTCGGCAGTTTGTGGGAGTAGATCGCAGGGGAATTTCCTTGGACAAGTTCCTTGGGAGACGAGTGAGTGTATGTGTATAGTAAGTACATATAAGCAAGGAGCGGGAATTCAGCAGTAAAATAAAGAAAAGAAGGTGGCTGCCATAGTATGAGCGTGGATAGGACGAGCACAACTTAATAATGAAGAAAGACGAAAGGATCGGAGTCTCTATGTAGTGTAATGTCCTTGTGGAAAGCGAAAGAAGTCATGAATATAAAACTAATGGTGATGTGGAAGTGAAAGCGAACCCGGAATTTCCTTTGAAGCACAAATATATGTAAGAAGGGAGAAAAGAAGGCCTGACGGAGTTGGGATTCTGACGGCACCTTCATGCAACCATGAAACTCCATCCTGTCCTTTATAATATCTTTGGACGTATCATGGGCTGATGGGCTTTAGAAAGTCAAGCCTGCTATATACGCCACAGCATACGAGACATGCCACATAATCTCCCATTGAGCCCTGGACACCATTTACACACTCCACAATAAGGCAGAAGAACAACTATCAATTCTTTATATAGGCCATCACAATAAGGTTTCCTATATATATCTATCTTTGTTAACAATGTGGACGGGGAAAGAACAACAATACACAACAATCCGCACACCCCTAAATAAGTAGCGCATGTACACATGCATGTAAATATGTAGGTCGAATCATGCGCTCCTCAGAACAAGGATCAATTTCGGACTCACATCCATGTCATACTGGAAGAATCCAGTAGTGTAAGGGTTTCAGCACCTGTGTTTTCCCTACATAAATTTTTCTTGAGCTATACTCGGGAAGAACACAGTCCTAGTGCGCACCCGTTTCATAGTGAGATAACTAACGGATTCCAAAGTGAGTTGTCTTTCCGTGAGGGATGAAAACTTTACGAGGAAAAATGTTCTATGTGAGTATGACATAATAGACGTCAAACATTTGTTCCTTTCAGTCACAGTCTGGAGGGAATAAAAATATTTCATAGGAAAATGAGCCTGATGTAATCAGGGAGCATTTGGGTGTACTCAGGGAAACAAAGAACAGTTTTCCCTGGAAGCTTGTACAAACGCATTGTATTCAAACGGCTTGGATAACGAGCTTTGCTTTAATCAAATATATCCGAGGAAAAGCTTCCACGCTGCATAGGGAAAACGGCGAGAAAGTGGTTTCCAGCCAACCCAATTTTCAGTTGAGTCCGTTTTGAACCAAGTGTTATTTCAACCATGACTTAGGCAACTTTAAAAATTAATGAGTGGCCTACGTATAAAATTTGTATGCTGGCATATTATTATCTACTTTTACCATGTGAATTTCCGCCTCACCTTATCCTGGTGAATCTCCCATTAATATATGGCAATGGTTATGTCATATTTTATGGGAGTGGTTGGGAATACGGGACAATTTTAAGAATTTTTCTGCCGTAAATGCTACATTCTTTTATTATTTAACCTGAAATCTCTTTAACTCAAAATATATTTGGCTCAATTTATTTTCGTTGCAATATTTGTTGATTCAATTTTTTTTTTGCCTATAAGATTTGCTGGCTCAATTTATTTTGGTTCTAATATTCGTTGGTTTAATTGTTTTGATTCATGGCCATTCTTTTAACCCGTTGACTCGACTTCATAGGATACCTAATGCACGGCCTGTACTCTGAACCTGTAAGCATAATACGAAGATATAATTACTACCAACCAGCTGATACTGGTAACTCGAGGGGCACTACTGGCGCTTAAGCTTGCTTTCTCCAGTTAGTCACTTTGTTTGGCTAATAGAACTTTTTAGCGCTATAGTATGATTTTTTTCAGTCGCACTCTCAATGAAAAGAAGGCAGAGAAATGTGACGGAACAACTTATACTGCAGTTTGATAAAAAAAAATTTCCTCCCGCATTAACATTGAGACGATAAGATAAGTGAATGGTGTAATGGTTGAGCTGGTTGGCATACGAGTACTATCTGAGACTCGTTTAACCTATGGCTGCAAATGAGAGGCAAACATAGGGTAAGTGAAGTAATTACTCGTAAGTGGGTCAAGAATACTTGGGAGAGCTCTTTAATAGCGTGGAACATTTATTTGGGGCTAAAAGACTACTATTTCAAGGCAGATTCTAACATTTATATAGGAGGAAAATGTAGAGGAAGTTCATTCTATGAAATTTTCTACGATGATAGCAACAACGTTCGGGAAAACTTTCATGGAAACCGAGTACTTCCCTATAAATAATGACTGAACCCTACTTTTCTTGCTAGCTTTAATTTCCGAAGAACACATGATGATTTCCCTACAAGTATTTTCACCATTATCTCACCATTATTTATAAATAAATAAAAATCAACTTGAGTTTTTGAGTACTCCTACTCCTACCACTACCACCTGCGCATGAAGGTCTCCCAGAGTTCTCAACCATTTTACCCTTTATTAGTTCAGTACACAAGCAAAGTTTAATGACTGACCCTATCAATGAGTAACTCCGACTTGCTGGGGCCATCCCTGCTAACTCGTGAAGGCGGTCGAATAAGTCTGAGCGGCCAAAAAAAGGAAAAACCCTTTCCTTTTAACAAACTATAAACCATCCCGGAATTGAAACCCAGTTACTCTCAGATGACACTTAAAACCTTTCCCAGGACTTTGCCACATCCCTACACAAGGCGCCAGTCTTCCTTTTTTTCTAATAGATACATAAGGAGCTGGAATATAATGAGTATGGGAGAGCACAATCCAGGAAGACGGGTTAAAAGTTACAGCACCATGAATATGTTCCTGGCACACAAATTAGTTCATAAAATTCCACCTCATCTCCCAAGTGGTTGGTAGAAGCTGGAGAGAGCAGAAAAATGCATTAAACCAGAATTGACGTCAATTCCTTTCACGGAGGAAATCAGTTGGAGGGTGCGACAGCTAGTTATAGCCAATAAATCTTCTTTTGGAGAAGACAGGAAACTTCCTGGAAAACTTGCTCGTTTTCATAAGTGAAGCTTCAAAAAAGTTTGAAACTCTCATGAGCTGGGAGCAACAAAAAAAAGAGATATTTGTGTGCAAGAGACGGTAACCACGTAGTCAGTACAAAGGAGTACAAGGAGAGGTTTTTAATTACAAGACCAAACTAATTTTATAAAGCTACACTTTCTTCCTTTCTTTCTCTCTACACACAGACAAAATGTTTTATGCCCTTAAAAACTACACCACATAACTTTATTTATCATGTACTGCATGAGATGAAAGACTCGCCTTTGCGGGAACAAATACAACATACAAATGAGTGATTGTAAATAAACGGATGATACGCTACCCAACTTGAATCCATTGAACAAGCATAATTATTATAGCGCCTATAGTTGCTTCCAACAAGCCAAGAGCTCTGAAACTTCTTTTGTTCTTACAAATAATTGACAAAAGCATGGAACATTCTCAGCTTTTATCAGCAAAGGAAGGAAGGTTAAAAACCGATACGCTTTAATTTCTATGTAATTATATTATAATTATTATTGACAAATTGAGTGGTTTAACATCCAAGGTAGTTCATTCATATTACTTCGTTGGAAGCTTTTACTCATACTATTAATTGTATGTAGTTATTTTCTATTTTTGTCACTCTGGGTTTGCCTATTGCTTTTTTACCCTTGTTCGACAGCTCTATACCCTAAACAAATATCCCTAACTACGTAGGCACGTTTTTTCTTCTCACTATAGTCTCAGGTATAATATTTCCATCATATATGCCTCACAAAACCCTACCTACCAGCGTGGTTGAAACCGAGGAAAATAAAATTGAACATGACAATTGGTTGAAAGAGACATTCATCAGTCAACTCAGTAGAACATATCGTCGGCTAAAGTGCAAAAGGGGCTATAATTTTGTTTCCCCATGCCCCATATCGTTACTAAAATTATGGCCCCTTTTGCACTTTAGCCGACGATATGAGACAACTGAAGGATAAAATCTCTGCCCAATGTAACGTAAATTTGGAAACTAGATTTCCTTGGATGTAACAGGGGATTTTCGGACGTATGTGTACGTTTTTAAGTTCTATAACTTCGACATGCATTCGTTTGCAAACATTGACAATCAGTGTTGGAGAATTAGGAAGTAGAGTCGCAGGGCGGAGTGACGAGTGACTGCTTTGTGGAAAGAGTGAGCTCCTTTAAAGTGAGTCCCTCAGTGTTTTATAGACTCACTGTCTCTTCAGTGTTGACCTGACGTGAGGGACTGAAATACTGACAGCGGTTTATTTGTTCCAGGTATCTTTCATGTATCTGTTTGCTCACAATTAGAGTGAAGTTTGTTCAAACAAAGAGTTACGCAGGGATGTTGCGCTCACTCCGTTACTCCGACTGATGCCAAAAAGTAAAGCTTATCTTGATTTGACATGAAGCAGCCTTATCATAATAATTATGTTTTCAAAGGGGAACAGAAAGTACCTAGTCTGATTATATGCCTATGCAAGTTTGTACACATCAAATGCTTTGTTGAAATGAAAGGCGGATGCATGCGGGTCGGGAGCTTTCCATGAAATGCAGTGTACTTCACAACAGTCGGAACGACACAACCATGGTAAGTGAAGCATTCAATGAGAGCAGATTTACAATTTTAGAGACTTTGTCTGAGCAGACCAACGTGACGAAGAACCTGCAGCAAGGAGTGAATAGATACCTGTCCAGAAACCCTTCTATCTCTGCTGCTATCTCATAGCACTGCCATCAACATCATTTTACTCAGAATTTGAAAATCTTTTCAAAACAGGGAGAGATGGTGATTTTCTGTATAATAAGAGGGAGAAAAATTGTCACGAGTTGGGAATGCTTGCCGGACTGCAACTGCAGACTATGTCAAGTAATGTGGGTCAACGCGCATTAATGAATTATGCTCATTGTCAGTAAATAAAGTTGCAAAATGTGTGAAGCTTATTAACCTATTATAGTGTTGTAGAACTGGCAGTTGTTACTACCATATACCTCATGTAATCCTCGTGCTAGAGGTGAAAGAGACATTTAAAATTGAAGACATTGATTGGAAATACTTGGAATTAAGAAGCAAGAAGCTGAATAGAATAGCCAAAGGGCAAGCAATATATTTATGTTGTGTGGGAATACAGCCAGAACCTAACAATAAGTGCCATGGTGCTGCCTTAAAAGGTTCTAAATAAAGAAAATAAGTACAATCGTTATGGTCATTATTAATCCAGTTTTAGCCACGCATAGGGAACCTATATTTATATATTCAACTATCCACGCTTTCTTAATGCATAGCCTTTGTGCACTTTTCCATTGTGAAGGACGATATTTCTAGATAACGTATCAAAACATGTTGGGTTGTCATTCTCAATATTTCTCGTATCTTTATGTGAACCGGGTGGATACTGAACACTTACTACTCGCTAAAATTACTGAACACACTTTGCCGCAATTTTTTGGTGCATTTTATCAACAGGCTATATAGGATCCATAAAGCGCATAATTTGTGTTAGGTGTGACCACATGTTAATCACTCTATTATTTTTGTTTGTTTATAATGATGGCTGGCAATATCCGTCATTATATGTTGACTTGCTCATTTTATATCGTTTGTTTACCAGTCGGACGCAAACGCATTACAACTGTTTTGTCATGCCAAAATCTAGCGAAACCTCAAGTGCTGTTTGCACGACAAGGGGTGGAAAAATGAAATATGGGACATACATAAAGAATCATTGCCTACAATCATTACTCAAATGAAGGTCCTAAACTTGATCTCATTCAAGTTTCCATTCCACGAAAAAAATGTGTGCCAGTTGCAAATATTGCGCTAGTTTCTAGTAGTTGCCTGTCTAGAAATAATCCCTCCAACATCGGGTCCGCCCCGACTCCCGACGAATTTATCCCGCCTATAGCTTATCCCGAGGTTATAATCCCGACAAACTGAAACGGGTAATCCCAACGAAGCAATGTCGGAGTAAATAATATTGGTTATGGATCAGTATACATAGTAACTATGGTAGTGAACACAATTTCATCTCAAGTTTCCCATATTTTCCATGACAAAAATTTTCCCTAACGAAATGCTTAATAATTGGCGAAATGTACTGACATTTTGTATATACTGCCAATATTAACACCGACGAAATACTACCGCACAGCTAGCGCTAGCAGCAATAAGTGAAATATCGGTATTTTAAGCGGTTTTAGTTCCACTGATTTGGTTAATATTGTCAGCCATGTGCTAGAAAAGTAAACCAGGGTTATGTAAATGGCGACAGCAAGAAAAATGGCAAGATTCCTTGCAGTTTCTTCTGTCCAATATGTAATTTGTTCTCTACTGTAATTTGGGTCTCCGCTCCGCTCTCCAT
>JAQFXU010005497.1:0-11573 GCA_034693705.1 Spatulosminthurus flaviceps | reverse complement strand
TATATATTGAATATTGCTCTGAACTCTAACAATTCTCATAAAAAGTAGCTTGAAGATTATTGTGATGGAAGCTCCTTTACATGTACACGTGAAAAATCACCATGTGAAAAAATAAATATTTGCGTTCGTTGGAAAGGTCATTGGAAAATTAGAGTTTTGAGAGTTTATTGCACTTTTATATGTTTAGATACTTATCTCTCTGCACAAACACGATAGAATAACCGTTCCTTTTGCTGAATTAATTATTTTAGCTCAATGCAAATAAGCATGGATGATTGACTATAGAAAGTAGAATTGACTATAGAATGGAAGTGAATTTCCAAGTATGTAATAATTTTGGCCATTTTTATTAGCTCTGGATCTACTGTCTAAAACTTCCTCTATAAGTATTAAGCAACATGCTAAACAAAGTTTACATATGAAAGCGACGTTGTGCATTATTCAGGTTATTTATAATTTTTCTATTTAGTAAGATGCTGCTTTGAATTGGTTACCCCTAAAAAATTATATTTTGATATTTATTGTCCCTCCCTATGTGATTATATGACAATTACTAGAGATTTGAATCTGCTTCTATGTATGAAAAAAGCTTCTATAGAAAGCACATTGATGAGAGTGGACAATAATAAGTAGGTTGTTACATTGTATTTTTGAGATAATAGAGGAAATCATTTTATTAGCTACTTACCAAACTTTGAAAGGTATATAAATTTAATGGATGAGGAGGAGACTTTGTTCTCGAGGACACATAGAGAAGCTTTTTGAAGTCATGTGCTCGTTTTTCCCCCATGTATAATACGTAGAATCTATCCCCTCTATAATCCCTCACAGTCAATGAATTTGATGTGATGACAAAATGAATTGGAAGAGATTTAACCTACGAGATTTCCAACTTAATTACTCGACCCCTGGGCGTATGGTAGATAGTTTGAGAGAGAAATTTGCATGGTTATCGTGGTAATAAGAGTAATAATAAGACATGGATTGAACGCCTCTCTTCCTCACGTCTATTATTATTATTATTATTATTATTATTATCGGTAGAGACGAATAGGATATTTCTTTTTTTTAGCAATACATTATACAGCATTGATGTAGCTATATATAGAAGCTCATGTGAGAGTCTCATCTTATCAGAATATCATTGTCGAAATACATGACCAAGTGCTAATCAGAACTAGATGACGACCACATCGAATCGTTTAAGAGGAGAGCTTAATTTCCTCTCTCAAGTTTCCAATTGATGAGGTTGGAGGAAATAATGCTCATTAAAGGTTTGTATATCTATATTCAAGGGATAAGGATTTTTTTTGTATCGAATCTTTTGGTAATTTTAAAGGTGTTGTGTTTCATTTTGCTTTAATAGCTACAATATAAGAGGGTACATTTACTATGTATTATTTTATTATAGTACTCTCTCAATTATTGAAGATTTCTTATGTTTTGGTCCTCCTGTGTACATGATGATACACACCTGAGGATACCTTGTGTATCATGAGATGATTTAGTCATTAATTATCACGGCTACTTCTAATATAATAATATTAATAAAAGTCAAGGAACTTTAAAGTGTAGGCATGACTTGCTCCTATTGTTCACGTCGAATTTTCTTACTATGCCCATGTATCCTCATCATGAGTAGTTATTATTATCCTTTTCCTTGTGCTTTTTGCTCATGACTCTGCGTACAGTTGGATTTGTATGCGTATATGTAATTAATGTGTTAAAACATAGTTAGTTTTTAAGTATGCACTTAAACGGGCACTTAATGGGGAAATAAAAGTGTTATTTTGAATATAACTTATGGAAAAATAATTTATGTGTTGGATCAATATAATATAATATATAAGAGTATAGATGCGGAATTATGATGGTTAAAGGGGACATTTTATAGCGATGTTGGAAGAGCGATTACTCCCATTATATTCCTGGGGTTCTCCATCTTTATATATTTTTTTACAAGAATTGTTTTATTCTCATCCACTCTCTGTGTATAAAAGTATTGTTCCACCTAACAAATGACTCTTTTCGCCTCATTTTCCCCTCTTTTTTCCTTCTGGCGTATTGTTAGAAATTTGTTTTTAAATGCCTATACACAAGCCAGCCGAAATTCTTAAGTACAAGTCATTTTAGCTAACATTTTAGCTCATAGGACTACTTCAGTAGCGTTTATCTTTTTGATTGGTGTCTATGGTACATTTATTTGTGGAGCGGAAGATTTTATATGCTTACGAGACAGCATTACATTTTCTTGTGTATTGGTAATAAATTTTATATATTCTTAAACAAGAGAATACTGAAAATTGAATGTACATATTTGAATGATAATTTTAATCGCTATGACATATGTTTAACTGTAGGTTGGACTCAGTCCCTATTGGTGTGCACTGTTGAGCGTGTACAAGCTCAAAAATATAAAGGTTATATGGTGTTTTAGTATATTGATTAACCATATGATGTATAGGAAGGGTGCTTGCTTCCTTAGTGTAAGATTCATGATTTATTACTCATAATATATAAAGCATCGTGTTTGTGTGTATGTGTGGAAATTTATTTGGGAAGGAATTTGCTTTGGAATTTTTGTGGCTCTTACGTGACGATAGGGTGAGGTTGCATTTTACACTTGAAATCTTTCCCGGCTGGAGATATTTGTAACATGGTGATAGTTTTTATGCTGTGCAAGTAATTATATCATGTGTACATATTCGCTTCTCTTCTCGTGAGCATGTCTCTTATTGAATTTACGTATGTATGTAGAGAGAGAGAGAGGTGTATTTTTTACACGAAGGAAAACTTTGAAGGTTTGATCTTGTAAATTAATTCAAATTGAATATGTCGGTGGAGTTGTGAGAGAGGAAGGAAGAATAGAGCCTTTCTGAAAATCTAAGAAACTCACTAAGAAAGGTTTTAAAGTGTTTTTGTAAACAAGGCATAAAGTTGCAGTTTTTTACACATTAGTGATCCGACAAGAGCTGAGTGTGAAATATTCTGACTTTATTGGAGAAATAGGAAGTGACTTGAGCTGGGCTGTTGTTGTTATTGCCTTGCTCTTACGTATATTTGTTGTTGTTGTGAGTGATGGCATGTAATGTTCTAAAATGTTCTTGACATGTGAATACTTTAGGAAAGGCATGTATCTCTATGCATAAATGATACCTTGTATGGATAAAAATGAATGCTCAACACATTATACTCGGTATTATACATGTCCTCCTCTTGCCTCTTGGTGGTGGACCGTAAGATATCCCATGGTAGTACAAGCTCAGAGAGGAATGAAAAGTTAAGCCATTAAGATTTTAATGGTTGAGATAATGCTTGAGCACGAAGGAAAATTTCAGGGAGGTTTTCTCTACTACTATATGTGCCGGTGTGTGCAAGTTGGTAATATAATGCATTCCTCTTGTGAAAATCCATACCGGCTGTTTCTCCACTTGATCATCTATCGGCATCTTGTCAGAGAACCTTTTTTCAATACAATGTCTGCATATTTTCCTTATGACCCATTTATTTTCTGTGAAAAACTTCCTTCGGCATTTTCTTCATGCACATGTACACACACACACATGCACAATTTATTATATAGATACTCCCAGGAGATACCTACAGAAACTAGAGTGTCAGTTTTATAAATACATACATGAGATTTTCCCGTGAATTTTTACTACAATGTATTCTGAGTTGTGGTATCGCTTGAGCTGTTGAGCTCACAGTCGGAGCAGAGAGTCACTCGTGCTTCAATTTTTTCTGGTGTAGTAGAAACATAGGATGTAGTGACATGTTGTCGAATATATTGTATATGGATCACACTTGGATGAGTATGAGTTGAGGATGAGGCTGGAAGTTATAAGAAGAAAAAATGCACGAATGAGCATGGTTGTTTTCATATATTACATTGTGTTGTATGTCGAAATGTTCCATACAAGGAATTCATTGTAATGTGAGCACAATAATAAATACCTTGTCTCCCTCACTGGATAGAGCAAGAAGTCATAGAGAGGATACGTAGTAATCCCTTGAGAGCAAATGTAGTTGGGGGAAAGCAAAACTAGTACATGTATTTTGAGTAACTAGCTTTGAGAGCTGAAGAACATGGCTTTGAAAATAGTAACAAAATTTTTTAGACCTGCTCCGTGAAACATGAAGTGACGAAGCTGTAAATAATACTTAATATATTAGCATGGGGAATTTCCCGCCATTTATGAATTTATTTACCATGCCCCTCTTTTTTCTGTGGAAAAAAAGAAGACTTGGGCGAATGATCGAACTTGAACTGAAGGAAACGGAACGGAAAAGGGATCCAAATCACACTTGATATTTTCTCATGACTTTTCTCTCTGTACGTGTCAAGTTTAGTGGGGGAGATAAGGTGCAAGACCTATAAACTACTTTACAACGCTTCGTATTATTTATATATCTGCGTGTATAATCTATAGGAAAGGGATAAGAATATGGGAATGACATGCACTTGTAAATTGTTAGGTATTTACATTCGTATATATTTGTATAGTTGTGAGCGTTTAGTAATGTATTACGTAGATCAGAATCATATATTATTGAATGAGAGAAATGGAGCTTGACGGTGTAATTAAACGTGAAATGTATGTAAGTGAGGCTTTATGAAATCATTAGTTTATCGCACATTTGATTTTGCTCGTTTTGCTCTTGGAAATATTTTTTCCTTGTACATAGCTTATCGTCGGCTAAAGTGCAAAAGGGGCTATACGCAGAAATCCTTAATACGAGATAGTTCCAACTCTGTGCGCTTACAAGTTCTAAAGCAAAAAGGGGCTATACGCACAGCTGCTACAATGGCTACGCTTCTGTACGTACATGCACAGACTTGGCTCCTTTGAAAAATAAGCGATCGCTGCATAAAGCCCCTTCTTGCACAACGCTTCTAAAATTATGGCCCCTTTTGCACTTTAGCCGACGTTATGATATTATCCTGTAAGGTTCGAAATATATAGGTCTAGAGAGATGTAATTTAATAGTGATTGAGAGTGATTTCAACTCACCGTTAGTTTGATTACTGACATTGCAGAAATGATTTTTGGGGCGGATTGATGCAATTGGTTTCCAATTTCCTATGGCTCATGATGATTGCATAATTACCAATCTAACTGTGTAGACAGCAGGAGCCTTTCATTCTACCGATGTTTATGGCACGGTTAAGTACATTTACCTTGTCCTGTTACCTTTACAAGCTCTGTTATAGTTTTTATAGAACGTGCCTTCTATATCTTGTCTATGGTCAAAGATCGTTCCCCATCTCCCCTTTCCCGATCCTAGAATCCTAAATATTTGTAATTCTGAAATGAGAAGTCGCAAAGTTTGTAGTCCTCAATTTTTCACCTCAATTGTATTTGTTATCATCTGTACAAAAACCCCATCAGACTTGAGGAGTGAATGCTCATTGAGCTTTTAGCATTTGTTATGGTGCAGTGCTGGAGGAAAAGCATTAGCAGATTGGACAGTGAAAAAATGCCTAGATGAAGTAATTATTCTAGAAATTGGAAATTAGGTTAGATGTAAAAGTCTTTTACTGATAAATACGATAAAAATGACACAGGCAATGACTAATTCGACCGTAAGCTACCATGCTTTTCAAGTTGCCATTATTTTCCTGGAATTCCTTAGCAGTGGAATGGGTTAGACTATGAGGTAGCAACTGTATTGACGGGTGAAATCGGTCTGTAGTTGCCAGGGTTGTCACGTTCACCCGTCTTGGAAATTGGTACAGTCACTATCTCCCGTAATCATTCCGATGTGTCTCATATGGGCTACACATGGCTACATATTTTAAGTATGCGTTGGCAATTCCTCAGACTGTAGATTTTGTTTTTCGATCGGTTGGGTATACATACAGAATAAAAAATGCAGGATATTTTGCATTAGTCTTTCGTAATTTGATTTTGGTTGCACATTCAATTAAAACATATTATGTACTTTTTTTGCAAAATGCGAAGTTATTTTATGTGTCCCCTGGATAGACTCAATTTGGATTTCCCAATTGCCTAATTTTGATTTAACTGCCTATCTTAGCCAGGGTTCAATCTTACCCGAGTCTCATACTTTATAAAGTTAAAGGAACAGAGAAGTTACTCCAGTGTTGTGAATATAAATAGAAAATTAAAAATAATTTAACTTCATCACAAGCAGCTACAACTCATAAAAATTTGTCAAAAATTATTTTACTACCAACAAAGTGTATTTTTTACAACATTGAGTACTTACATAGTATTCTACCTAACGAAGACTTCGAAACCGGTCAGTTTCAATAAACAGTATGAAACGCCAGTCGGTTGTTTAGAAGTTTTTATTTAATATGGCTGTTTATTCTATAATTGGCTATTTGGTTTGGTTTAACTAGTTTAGAGTTTAACTTTTGCACTTATAAATATCTTGACTGTTCACTTCATCATGTTTGTTTTGCGATTAATCCGGTACTTGACGCTTTTCAGTATTTTTGTGAGTCAGTTTCTGTAGGTGTTAATATAGTTTTAGCTTAACGTGCCGAACTACTCGAATCATTAAAGTAACCACTTAAGCATTTACTTTGCAAATAGTTGTATCTTGTAATTTTTATCGGCTTTTATTCATATTAGCAAAAAGGTAAAATAAAAATACTTGTTAGTTATACAATATTCATGAGGAGCAGGCTCTAGTAGTATTACTACTACTTGTACTACTACCACAACCAGCCTGAGGAGTCACAGTTGACAGTTTTTTGACGGCAACGTTTGGTTGACACTCTGAGCGTGAAGCTCTATGATTCCCTCCCGTCACGTCTCATGCACGCGTAATATTTTCCAAGTTAAGATTTAAGTCGAGATTGACAAGAACTATGTGGGAATTGTTTTTGCTTCATAGGTTCAATTGGTATAGGAATAATTATTATTGCTATATCGTGTAGGGATATATGATTAAAGGAGGAATCGTCGGAATGATGTGCTTGTCTATAGGAATCTGATGATGCTTGTCGTTCCATGTATAGACTTAGGTGTTCGGCAACGGAAACAACATGTTAAATGTTTTTGCTCTTATAACACGTGAATAAAGTTCATTCATGTCTGTTATTATTGTGTGATCCTCCTGCCGGTCTGTCTTCCTGTCTCTACATCTGTGACGTGAACATATATGGCCCAGTCATTCAATGAGAAAATTAGTGTTAGCAAGATAGACGACTATTAGATCAAGATTTGAAGAATTTAATTTGATTTTTAGATGTTACGTTCGCAGATTGATTTGATTGTGTAGTGAGCTCTCTCAGAGAAAAGATTTGTTGTCTCTAGTATATGTATATGTACACTGTAGATGTGTATACAAGGTCTAATGTATGTACATAATATGTATATGCAGTAAGACTCCTTCAAGATGTTTTTAATTTAAGTCTAGAGTTTGATACAAGTTGACGAAAAAATGCCATCAATGTGTAGGTACAGTTGTAGATGGATACAAGAGATGTATGTGTACATACATTAGAATACGTATAGGAGATGATTAGGGTCTGGAAGAGTGGATTTAAAAAAGCAAGCTTTTGCCTTCAGTTAGTGTCGAGCAAGAGTGGATAGCTGTTTAAAATCGTGATAGGTTTCCTTCATTTTGATCTTTAATCTTTACCTGTGGCAATTTTTTTTTCTACTCAAGTTTTACCCCCTATTTAATCATGCTCTGAAGAATGTGACCAACTACACTCGTAAACTTCATTCATTTCTTCTACTCACTTCTTTAGTCTTCCTCGTCTTGGTCATCCAGTCGCATATAATGACTACGTTCGGAAATCATGAGAGTTCTTGTATTCTCTGTATTTTTTTACCTCATTCTTCTTGTAAAAGTATTGTAGTAGTGTATGTATGTATATTACATGTGAGAGTGTGGATATGCAAAATTAGTATGTAGTTGTACTCAAACTTACATTGACTGTTGGTTCATAATACCCCATTAGTAGTCATACAGATGTACTACACTACACACACGCTATTTACATGTATATACATATTTACCCATACTTGCGAGCAAGTTCTCCGTGAAAGATTGACAAGAGTCGCGTAATCTTGAAATTTTTTTTCCAAGTAATTCCCAAATGCCTGAAAGAGTTATGTATGCCTATGATTACAAGAAGATACGTGCGAGTCAAAACAATTTAATATTATGGTTATAAAGATATACTATTCAATCATCTGTTGTGGCGTACAGGGGATTTTTTCTCAAGCTTTGAACAATCAGTAGAGTCATGTACATGGCTCTAATAGTATGTGTACATGGTATAGAATATAATGGGAAAATGCTGCTCAAAAACGTTTTTTCTCCGGACTTTACTACATTTATGAGTAGGACGCGTGCCTTAGGTTAATTCTCGGGTTCTTGTGTTTGTAGTATTTGCCTGGGATCATATTCGGATCATATTGTAATATTAATATGAGAAATTGTAGGAATGAATTCCCTTTGGGGGAAATAATATCCTATATTGATTTTTTGTCTTTGTATTTCAACCTAGACCTTGATATCTGTTTGACGTTTCACGTAAATGGCATATGTGAAGTTGTATGGGATTATGATGAGATTTGTTTTAGTACACACATAAGTTACCGTTGACCATTTGGCATTTGGCTTGATTTGAGTTGTAGTGTAGGTTCCTTTTGTAAAGCTAATCCTATATAGGCTCTGTCTACTCTGTCTGTCATGTACCAATGAGCTTATGTTAATCAATCCTTATTATTTATTTTTGTAGTAAGATATGGTTGGGAGATGAAAATTTTTATGACTAACTGTTTGATTGTTTTCAATGTTTAGGTCACGGACAGAGTTTTACCTCCACCACCAAAGAAGATTTCAAATCCTATTGAGCTTCTCATGGAGTCCATACGACAGGAACATCACTTAAAACCTATCACACGGCGTAAAGGTGAGGATTGCTTAGAACATTTTATTGCCTCAATGAATTCCAATTTATTCCGTGCGGAAATCTGCTAATAGAATTACCCATGGATTATTTTACGGTTCTTGACACAATTTGAGAGGCTCTCTCATCTCTCGCTTGTTCGACTTATATTGTCAAGTTCTTGTTGTAAAATGTTTTATAATCCTCTGTATAGTAAATAGTGAGGAGGACGTCTCATTCATGTCTCCATGTAACGCATATGTAATTATAATGTGAGAGATGAAGCAACTGGTATTTCTGAGGAGATGTGTGATAAAGACGGAAGTATAAAAGTCTGCTGTGAGTGGTGTCGGTGTGTGTATAGCTTTCAAGTGTCATATTTGGTCCGTCGGTAATATTCATATGGAGAATTTGTAAGGGATGAAAGATATAACAATGCCTGAGAATACTTTAGCATAGGAAATTAGGAAAAGTAACGTTGTGCACATACAATAATACAAGAAGTGGTAGTCGTAGTGTGGTGTGAAAGACTAACGAACTGCAATGCCATGATAATGAGCATGCAGATGTAATTATTGCTTCTTTGTTACATTGGATTTAGTACAGTATTTATAGGGACATTAGGATTTTCATCTGAGGAAAGATTCTCAGTCTCAACGACCATTACAACTTCTCTTCATACTCCTATAACTATTATATTATACGAGACTTTTAGAGTTTAATATCCTTTGGAAGAATGGTGATTAGAAATACAAATAATATTACAAATGTGTTTCTTCTTTGAACGTGTATTCTGATTAAATTTTACATGCGTAATTCTTTACAAGTTTGATATTGTAGTACGGAGTATGTATATTTATATATATCTAGAGATAGAGCTGCGCAGCTACGAGAAGAAGAAGAAGGAGAAGGAGAGAATAGTAAGGAGGAAGAGAGATGGTTATAGATTAACTTTTGTAGAAATGAATAAAGGGTTTTGCTTGTCATGAAGTCTTCAACTTGTATTGGAAGAGTAATACTTTTTATGGTGGTTTAGGGTGGAATATTGATATCATTTGAAGACCACGTTCTCAAGATATCAAGTGATACCTGTTAGAGAGATAGATAGATAGATAGATAAATGAGAGAGAGAAAGAGAAGACGATTTTAGTTGGGAAGAGTGAGGAATTGTGAACTTTGAGATGACTTGTCCACAACATATCAAAGGAAATGATAAGGGAATGGATTCAATGAGGTAGGGAAAAATGTTGAGGAATTGATAAGGATACACCTGTCCTTCGTATTTTTTCTAGCTAATGATTAACATTAAAATCCAGTCCTTTCCACAAAGACCACCTTTGATTAGTAGTTCAAAATTCCTCGGACCTTTCACCATCATTACTACCTTATACACCTCAATGAGTCAACTTATGTATATGACTGGAAATTTTTTATTACTGTACAGGAAGCAAGTGTTGTTAGGAGTAGTGTATAGCTAAACTACTATAACTTTTGTAGTAGCCATAAGAAATAGTATATTAAGTATACATGTATCTATCAATAATGGTTTTGATGTTGAAAGTCATCATGTCCTTGAAAAATTACAATAATTGCTCAAGTTTCCGTCTCAATGAGCTTCAAGTGTAGATTATCCTAGTCCTAGTCATGATTAGTTGATGGAGTGAGAGAGACTCGGATTAAATGGGAATATATAGTTAAACTACTACGCAACTATTGTAAGTAGGAATTTTGATCAGAAAAATAATAAACACGTGCTAGAATGTAATTTGTGGGTAAAGATTTGAGTTGCATTAGGAGGTCACTGGCTTTTTTCTTCTGGTTTTTCTCCCTTTCGTCTGCTTCTTCTTCTTCGTCTCCATCATACACAATAGCTATACGTAGGCTTAATACTTGAGTTTTTGAAGCGGTTTTTGTTGTTTGGATGATGAATATTACCTACTGCTCATGAAAGAAGGAATAGCAATACAGCAATCTATTCAGCCTGTGATGAACGTCACTAAAGGATTAATTCTCAGTAACTCATGGAATCCCATAATACCAAAATTGATAGAGTAAATAATTTTAAGATTATTAACAAATAATTTATTTTTCAAATAATTTAAAAAATTCTAATAATTGTTAAGACTAGGTTTTAAAAATAGGAGTAACAGTCAGTGAACAGTCAGTCACATTTAGGCCCTGATGATGATCACAGCATGAGATCGAAAGCTTGGCAATAAAAATTGTGTCAGAAAATTAACCACAGTATCCAATTAATAAAAATGGTTGATGATGAATATATTTTTTTTCGGGAGAACCAAGAATGCTTTTTATGAGCAAGTCCCATTGGCTTTTAGGTCTACTAAATGTCTAGATTCATGAGGATGTTAGAAGGTATAAGGGAGTAATTGTTATTGTGTATAGTTTAGTGAAGCAAATGTGAAGTGTGATGAAGATCAAGACAGATACGGTAAATGATGTGTATTTTAAACAGTGCCTGTCATGGGTACAAAAATGTTGTACCTGCCCCTGTTTTGTACCCAAGCTTTTGGGTCCTTTTGTTTTTTGTACCCGAACCCGCCCTGGTTCCCAGAATTTTTGGGTACAAAATAATTGTACCCGCTTCAACTTAATTATCCAAATGTCGGTCCCAATCCCGTTCCTGTTCCCATACCCAGTAAAACAGAATGTTTTGTACCCGGGTATGTTCCGA
>JAQFXU010005496.1:0-11580 GCA_034693705.1 Spatulosminthurus flaviceps | reverse complement strand
GTATGCCAAAATCAGAGCAATCTGAAGTACGTTTCCTTCTTTCAACAGTTAAAAGCTGACTAAATTTAATCTTCCATTACCATAGCCTCAATTAAAATGCATAGTATTAGTAAGCAGAAGAACATTACATCGCTATTTGGTAAATTACTAATTTTAAGGAAAGTAAAAATGCAACAATAATAATTATTGATCCGCATCCACAATCTCCATCGTAATCATCAGCATCAAAGTCATCATCAATCCGCAGTAACAATGGTAACGCATCCCCAGCCTTTAAATTGGAAGAGATGTTCGTAGCTATCTTGTATTTCCATACATATACATACATACAACTAAAGCGTGGAGTCTCTCCCTGCGTTTTTATACGAGGAGCTTCCCGTCGGGGTTAGTCGACTAGCAATGAAAGCCACTAATCGCTCTCGATCCCGAAGACCCTCGTCAAGTGTACCCTCCTTCCCTCTCGGCCCCTTCGTGTCCAACCGAGAGAGAATACTCATTTTACTTATATTGTCAGCCTCAGCTCTTCCAAATATACCCATCTACAAGAGGGTCCATCCACATTGTCATGGTATAGGAAAAATATATTTTACTACAAGTATTTTGTCCCTTATAAAAGGACGGCTGTTGTGGATAAATCCATCAACACAAGTTTTTCGAGGGTACTTCCTCGCCTCTGAAATTACTTTAATCAAGCTTTGCTGGCATTGCATTACTGGTATGTATAAGGATACACATACAATATAAATAATGCTTCACATAGTATATCAAGTTAGGTGTCGGGCTAAGTTGGGACCGTTATCAAAAGTTCCTATTTTATCAGGGAAGAAACTTGAGGACTTGCATACACACGCACGGTAGGGGAGGATTTTATCCATAATTTATATCCTTTTCGAGACTATGTAAGCTTTTGGTAATTACTCGGGCCTTGTATGTATGTCCGTACGGATATTCCTATAAGCCAGTGTTATGGGCATGTATCTACAATATATCCATACATATGTAAAATATGTACGTTGAGTATACGAGCGGTAAATAGAATGTTATGCATACAACAATCTTTATAATACAATGCTTAAGGCCCTTTTGTATCCAAACGGTGTGTTTATGTATTTACATAAGGAACGGAAAGGTCCTTATATAAATGTGTGCGTGTACATACAATGTTAAGGCTATAGGAAGTACATAGGAAGAGATATTACGTGTGTTACGCATACAAACTTTTCTAAGGGTTGTTCCACAATGTAATTATACGAGTGGAGTGTACATATTTGCTACGTTGTAAGTTGGTGTAAAGGTTGGGACTAAATTGGTATAGGGCGTTAGAGCTTATGCACGAAGGTATAGGGAAGGTTCGTGTTAGATGAAAAGATAGGTAATTATATTGGGACCGGGAGAGGGTAACCTTGCTTTTTCTAGGGTAAAAAAATGGAGGACTGCTGTGCGAGAGAGAGAGAGAGAGAAGCATTGGAAATTAAATGTGCATTCTATAGGCTTCGGTCTTGCCCGGTCCCGGTTTCCATAGGGAACATCCAGCGAGAAGGCTTTAGTCTGTAGGTTTTTATTTCATTTTATCTAAATGAGTTTCTACAATGTATATGTAAGTCTGTGTATCCAGAGGTACAGGGAGGAATGAGTTGTTGGAGTGATTTGGAAATTTTTTTATTTCCTCGCTCCACTAGTCTTCTTATGTACGCTTGTTGTTTTTCAGGGATGTCAGTGATGAGAAAAAAATTAGGGAACGAAAACACACACACCCATAGTTTATTCTTATCGTTATTCTTTCTCACTCTTCTTATCCCTGCTCTCCGTAGAAGAAGAGTGGAAAGGGTCTTGGAATGCAAGATATGGAAAAATCTCACTGGAGTCTGTATAATGAGAGAAGGGCGTCTATTGTGCGGATGCATGGAGGAGACGTGATGTATTGTAGGAGGATGTGGTTGAGTAAAGGAGCCTTGATGTGCATACAAGGCAGTTAAAGTGCTGACTCTTAGGGACGCTCCATGGATATGTACTAAAAGCTGAGCAACTTTTGTGAAAGCTTGTAACGGAAAGAACCGATTACGCTCCATGAAAAATTGTCTTGCCATTGGAATACTACATCTCCATAAACTATTGAGGCCACAGTGTGTACAGATAGGCAGGGTATGTATAAAGCCGTTGAGCAGTGACTTTTTGGAAGGTGACAGGAATTGCTGGATTTTGACTTTTCCCCCTTTTTTAAAACAACCATAGCTTTTTAATGGCTCTGCGGTTTGTTCCCTTTTTCTTTTGAGGTAATTACCTCAATATTTATGTATTTCTATCTTACCAAGGGACTAATATGGTGGTTTTGGTTTTTCTTTGGTTGAAACATCGATTTTGATTTTATTGCTTTATTTTTATTGCCTTTCCATGGAAGTTCCCCATGATTGTTTTATTGTTATTTTTTTTAGATACACGAGAATTTCTCATGTTTTAATGTATTGCTTTGAAATTAAATAAAATTGAAATTTTAAGACTTTTTTCTAGGAAATTTCCAGAAAAACGTGATTTGAAATGCTTAGTGCATTTTAGCATTAACACTTGTCAGATTAAGCTTGAGTTGTGCGTACAAATTGAAAGGAGGAAATTTTGGGGGAAAAGTTTCAGAGTTACTAATGACGCTCTTTCTATGTAACTCTTGCTCTTCTCCAAAAAAGGTAGGCTTTGTAAAAAAAACTTGAAATTCTCATTTAATGAGAACTTCGTATTTAATGAAGTAGCTCTATTAGGTAGGCTTGTTTTGCTCAACACTATAATATCCGTCCATTATCCACGATATAGGTTTAATCGCATTAAAAAAATCCTCAAGTAATTAGCACTACTGGAAAGACGTTGTTAAGAGTCTCGTCACGCTCAGAAGTTTAATTACGTCTCCATGCCTCTAATATGCTTACTATCCTGTCTGTAATGGATGAATGCGGGACAAATTACTGGCTACTTTATACTACAATGGTAATAATTAACCTCGTGCCAATTTGTAGTAATGTAGCTTTAGGATAAACTCTCTCGTAGACAGTTTGTATCCTGGTTTTGTGGACTCATTTACCACGAAAGTAATTATTATTATCTGTGTGAGTGGATAATATATTTAGGCTCATATGCTTAAACAAATAAAAGTTTGATATTGAAATGAGTGTAAGTGTAATATGCGACAATGCATTTATGTGAATCAATATTTCCTTCATGCGTCTCCATATCTTGAGGTATAACCTTCCTAAAAATACGTCATGGCTCGTGTTTGCTCAATTTCATGAAATGAGCACACGCTGCGGTAGGTAGGAGTTATATTTATGCTTTTAATGTCTTCACAACTCTGCATTTGTGGATGTAGAGAAGCAATTTCTGCAGTGAATACTGCACCTTCCACTCTATTTGTATTTGATATATATGCTGGTAGTAGTTACAATAATAATTAGGTAAAGAAATTCTGAGCTTCAAATTCATGACAGTGCCGCCGCCCCTTGTAACAATTATTTTTTCAAGTGTAGCTTCTTTCCCAACCCCAAGCAATAATGGAAAACAAAAACTAAAACAATGGAACTGATGCTTCAAAAAAATTTTGTGAGCACAAAAATTAATATTATTTGCGAGAACAAGAAAAGACAATGTTTATTTTTCATATAACCTTTTCATGTCAATTATTTTTCTACCATTAATCTTAAAGTATAGTTTCAAAGCACGTTCGCGAAACAAGACAACTTTTTCCGAATTAAATACTACAATATACACAGAAATAATATTATATTACCATATCCCATAAAATTATACATTCTCACGCCTTCCTTACATAATACTCTTAAAGGAACTATAACTACAACGTCGTCGTCATCATATTGTAATACACACGAGAATTTTTTTCCATCATTTGTCTCATATCCATTTAAATATTCACATACATTGATCTCAGCTACATTCAAATCATTCTCCATAATAATTTACAGTAAATAGTGTCGAAGAATCTGTATGTGTTTTGGAACCTCATCAAATTATCGTATTTACGAGTAGTAAAGTCTATAGCTTACAACAAACAACACCACTCAAGAACATTTATGTACATAATTTATACATATCTAAATGCACTTGAAAATTCCGATATTTTTTCAACCACACATCAAAAAATCCAATTCCATATTAAATTAAAATTACAAATTCCTATTCACCCATTTAAATAATATTTTTCATTTCATTTTCCCCCCATTATTATTTACAATTTATTTTTGGTTTCGAGCCGTTTCGTATAGTATTTGATTTTGGTTAATTATTTATGTTAATCGATACTCATTAAAACTTACACACTTTCAATAAAACAACGTAAAGCCAGTCACCATTTTACACTATAAACTACACACGTATATGGCGTACACTAATAATAATAATTACAAGATAAAACCCAAGAAAAAGTCCCAAAAGTTTACATGCATAAGCCCAAATTGGAATCAGTGCTTTAAAAAATCTCTACCTTAAAAATAATATCAGTAAATAATATAGCAATAACAAAAAATGGCTCTAAATCTTACAAAAAAAGTCTATGGATGATGAAAGGAAATAAATCACACATAATTAATTAATTAAATTAGTAAGATTGAAAAGCCTTAGAATTGTATCCACCTTTTTCTAGTATTGAGTATAATGATAATAATAAAAGAAAAAAACTTTTTATGTCAGTTTTTAAATACATACATAATTATAACAACCGCAAAAATGCATTTGATTGGCTAGTAATAATAATAATAATCATTGAAGGTATTTTTTTTCACTCCCATTTATTATTAACACGCTCCAAAGGCTTTATTGCCTCCTCATTTTATAACCTCAACTTTGTATGTCTTTTCATACACACAAAGAAATTCTACATTAACAACATCAACAACAACAACAGGAACTTTAGCATTAATATTTACATTACACTCACTTGAAGTATTTTTTTATTGTTATTATCCTGGTATTTTTTTGTATATAAACAGATACATATTTTATGCCATCTCCTCTCTGAAAAATAGTTCTGTATAGAATTGGTTGGTAGTTTAGTATAGTAGTAAGGATTCTCAGGAGAGAAATTCTAATATGTTACCAAACGTTTTTCCAATTTGACTTGGAGATAAGGCTCTTTTTTCTCAAATAGTATAGTCGTCGTATGTGCATTGAACTCCTTTTACATTTCCTTCCTTCACAATTCCCCCCCTCCCCCATTGAAATTCAAATGAGGCACGCGTGCCATCCACTTTTATTCCTCTTTTTTGCTCTAGGAACGGGCAAGTTATACATCCACTGGGTGCATGCTTCAACACAGCAATCCAGCAAATACATTCCCTAAAGGAAGAGGTGTCATTATTACCATTTCCTTTCTCACCCGTCAAATATTATCTAGCAATCCTCAAGACATTCTTTCAGAGCAGGCTTAACAACAAAAAATGTCAACCAACATTTTCAGTCCCGTTGATTATAATTTTCTAAAACTTTTCTTTCCATTTTTTACCGTCCAAATCTCCATATCTCATCCTACAGAGAATTATAGAACTCCCCCGGAATTCAGTTTTAATTTTTTGTCCTTAAAAAATCTCCTCACGAAACAATCCATGCTTTCTTCAAGACCAAATTCATTTTTTTGTTCATTCAGTCTTGAGCTTTTTCCCACGGCTCCTTCATTATTTTAAATGCAATTTTTAATTACAACTATATATAATAATATAATGTTAATTCCACCTTAACATATTTTACGTTATATTCTACATAGTCCTTGGCGTTGTATAAAAAACGGATGGGAAGGATTTCCCAAACTAAACTATACACTAGATACCTTGTCCTTATTATATAAAGATCTAATTGTAAGACTCACTGGTTAAGAGAAAGAAACCATATATTTTTTACACACGTCAAAAGTACACAGCATTGCATACATTATTAGATTATGTATGCTTTTGCTATATAAACTTTCCATTAATAAAAGAGCTACACATGTTTCTTTGGGATTTTTCACTGTACGTCTGACCATGGCTTTTAGAGTAGTATCATTACACATTTCCATTTACTGGCCGACATTATTATACCTATATTTACTCCTTACTTTACTTATACTTTTAGCTTCCTAAAAACCCTTTTAAGTCTAACATGTACAAGAAATCTTACAAGTTATACAATAATTAACTCTCAAGCTATAGATAAGTCACAGCTGTTTAAATACACGTATACTAATTACCTTTCCCTATACACACACACATAGATATATATATATATATATATATGCCATAATACGCAAATGTATTTTACATTACATAAATATACACTCACTGCGTACAGACACACTGTCTAGTAGTAATGAATTTCTACAGAAGATAATCATCGAAACACTATCTCCGTGTACTGTACATAATAATACGATGTGCAAACGCAGATACTTTTTATTCACTCTCTAATAAGAGTCTAAAGTCAATTGTCTACCTCTTAAATTTTACTTAGGTAATATTTTAATTGTTTTCAACGCAGAATAGTTTTTCCTTTGTTACTCCCTCTATATACAAATTGCCTTTCAACTTCGAGGCAATCACAAATCTTTCAAGGGTCACTAACTTTTAAACAATGCTAAAAAACCATACTTTACAAATCCAAACGTCCCTTCCTCCTCCTCTACAATACTTAATTCCTATATCTTAATGAAATGCAAACAAGGCAATAACTATTTTCACATCTGTTTATACCGTACCTTATAGAATATATACACATATCTACTTACAATTATATAGAATTATGTAGCCAAAAATACATCAAGTTCCACTCATATTGTCTCACCCGCCTTTAATGTTCAAAGACTCCTTCAAATTTCATTTTGACCAGGAGAATTTTTTCACCTCACCCTTTTTGTCCCATCTTACTCAAAGGTTTTGGTAGAAATATGAACTTACACACCTTCAAAATCCAAAATGTGCTTTTTATTTTATTAAGAATATAATAGACATGGCTTTCTACAAGTGCCGTTCTACTTCCGTATAAAATTCTCTTCTTATTCATGCTCAATTGTATGTGCATCCCTACACTAGTATATATGTAATATGCTTTACCTACACATATGAACAATCACCGGCAGATCCTCCAATGACATTCATCTTGATAAGAAGAAATGCGCTAACCCGGAACCGTTAGATGAGGAATTGTGTACATAAGTTTTTAAGTACTGTTGTTGTGTATATGTAAATTCTTAACTTTTGATATACGACTGTTGAAAAGTTTTTAAACGCTCTATCATCCTAATAAGTGGTAGCATTTATGTATGCATATATATTTAGGCATTATCATTCTGTCTGTCTGTACTTGTGTACTAGTACAAGTGAAGTGAATATGAATGAAATGAATGGAATTCTCATTCCACTCATAGGTAAACACCTTGAAAGAAGCGTAATATCTCTCACTATATGGGATAACCTGTTGGTGGTAAGGAAAAGCATCGTCGTCTTAAGATGAAAAATATACATTGTGAATTCTTCACACGTCTGTAGGCTTCCCTCTCATTCGAGTCTGCCTGCCTGTACACACGCACTCACCCCACTCACTCAGATTATTGTTATTATTACTACTCCTCATCTCTCCCTACATGTCATATTATTGTTGAACAATTAAGAATAAAGATCTGGCAACTTGTCATCCTTTTTGGTATTACTACAAAGACCATTGCCCAATTCTATTAAATGTCTCCATAATTTGTCGATATATGCCCTAGAATTGTTCCCACACTAGGCTATTGCAATATACACAGATCTCATAAATATACACTTTCGCCGAGTCATAAATCAATCCAAATAAAACCTCTCATCCTTTAACCTTTCCCTCGTATATTTTATATGCGAAACATTACAAATGAAATAAACTCAGCTGTGAAAACTCATGTCCTGCAAATTCCTTCATAATTATTGTTTCTTGAATTGAACCGGTACTTTCCACGTTCCCTCTATGACATTTTTACAACTAAGTTAAAACAAATAGGAATACTCAACCTCAATGTAATATTTCAAACTAGTCTAATTGTAAGTCTAGGTCTATAAATTGCAAATACTTTCCAATTCCAATAATCTATGGCTCTTGGAAATGAATCCTGTTATGATGAGTTTTTGCTTTTCAAGAAACCAGCCCAAGACCACACAGCATTTGCCTTTAACAAAGTATTGCTTTTCCCCTGTACGTCCCTTTCCTACACGTACACACATGCATACTAAAAGTTCAACTTTTTCACTTAACTGAAAAAAAAAGTTTTTTTTCTCTCCTATAAAACATCCATGGTCCTTATAACGTGTGTAGGGTTAAGATGTGAATGTAACACAATGATTACTTAGAATTTTCAATCTATATCTTCTACATCTGCCAAACAAATCCGCACATGCATAGCTTTGAGAATGTATACGAAAAACCTTTTTTCCTTACAGAAAAAAACTCGTGGAACTAAAACCTAGCATTTGGTTACAACTCGTTTGATAAAAACAAGGCAGAGTTTTTGGTTTTTTGCCAACAAGTTTCCACCATGAAATTCTTCAATCTGACTGACTGTCACACAATACAAGATGAACTGCAACTGAAAAATCTGCTACTGTTCCTATAAGCTTATCAGCCAGACACAGCAGCTATGGCTCGAAACATATGTACATGTATGAGTGCTGCCTACATATTTCTTCTATTTAGAATTAAATTTTGGGAGGAATGTTACTTTTTTTTCGAATCAATTGTAAATAAAAAAAAGGACAGACAAATATTTCGTCAACGATAAAATGAAATCACGAAAATTATTCCCTTATAAAAATCTCCTCATGCCCAAAAATCAAGTTTGTCAATTATTACAATCCTCATTAAGCAATACGCGTCAGTAAAGTCAATGATATTCAATCTCTCCCTTCGAGGTTGGTTGCTACTTAGACCTCATTATTGCTCGAATTAATTAATATTGAGAGAGAATCAACAAGGAAATACTTTGAAGGAACCACGTACTGTACAGAGATATACGTCGTCTTAAGATAAAAATGTATAAATGAAAGCTTGTATTGTAGCACAATGGACAGAGAGGCATCAAGACATAACGAATGGATTGTAGACGCTGTAATGTTTTTTTTCGCCTTCTTTTTCCTCCTTACCATATAGGTCGCTCGGTCTGCGGCCCTCATTCACCTCAGCACTCATGCACCACACAGCCAGAAGATAGAAGAATCTCAGGCACTAACATTGTGTAAATACATACACAAGAATATCAATGTAAATATAAATCCTTCGGTCGTTTTCCTCCGCTCTGCCTCTCTCTACTACTTTATTTGCTATGCAAAAGTAATAGCTTTTATACGTCTCTATACCTATGCCCTTTATATGAGAACCTTCTGCACACATTGGAGTATAAGCATGATTCAAGTAGGCACTTTTTCTAACAGTACACTTGTACGCTTTTGCTATGTTACACAGCCTCTATGTATTCACCATTGATGGAGTATTTGGTACAGTTTGCCTTCACAGGTCTAGTATATACTATGGTTAGGAAAAAGGAGCAGGGCTTGATTTCCATATAATTAGGTACTTGATCGTAATGCAATTCCGAGAGCGGAAGCAGATTATTTATGAGGGTAACCGTTCTTCTGCTGTTGCATTTGCTTGATTGCATTTACTATAACGCTTGATTGTGTATTCCTTTTAGGAGCCCAGGCTGAGAGTGCTTGGCTGGAGATCCTCTCGAACATGTAGAGGATGTTTTTTAAATGGAGTCAACTGGACCAGCTTTTTTCTATACGTGTGACGGTAGGTAGGTGTAAAAATAACAAACATTTATGCATGGTATTTTGTAAACCAATGAAGGAACTATTATGAATGAGTGACCTGGGCTACTAAAACGTTGTGATTAAGGAAGTTCGGGTAGGTTTTTAGTATTCAAGGGATAGTCAAGGGTCGTAATTTTTTGTATATAAAAAAAACGTTAAACAGTTGTGGTAGCAGTTCCAATGGGAATGTCACAAGTTAGGCCGACCCCGCTGTTGGTGAAGCTATTATTGTTATTATTATTGATGGTGTTCGCAGCGGAGGCAAGGAGTCCTGCAGCAACTTTCTCAAGATTCTCCATTTTCGGCATGCCGACTTGAATGGGAGAGCCTGGTTGTTGAGAGGGTGAACTTTGGGCTGGAACTTGCTCATCTGCTACAACAACAGTAGTGTGATGCTGATGATTCTCTAGTAAGCCAGCCTCACAGTCAGTGTTCATAGCTTCAACGAGGAAGGGTTGTTGGTGATCTTCTGGGATGTCAGAAGGGACGAAGGATAATTCCGATGCAGTCCTTTCTTCCTCATCGGTCTTAGTAAGGACAATGGGCAGAGGCTTCATGTCCTTTTCATCCTCGTCCACGTCCATAGGAAGCTCCAAATTTGGGTGGAGGAACGGGTCTGTCTCCATACTGTCCTCATCCTGAAGGTTTTCTAACAGTTCTTTCTTTATTAGAATACTTTCCTGCTTGGGAGATAGCATCTTGGGTGGTGGTGAAGATTCTTCTTTTGACTCCTCTTCTCTCGTAGTAGCAATTGCATAAGTGGTCGTTTCTATAGGATTTTCCCTGGTTTCAATAATAGCTTCTGGAACTTGTGACAGAGCCGATGGGAGATTGTAGGATTTGTCTGGAATGATGATTGACTTGCAGGGAGAGTCTGCTGGCTTTTCTTCTGGAGAGATTTCTTGTGTATTGGGGAGATCATTACCATCGATTGAGCTCCTTGCTGTGAGTTCTTTTTCTTCAACTGCTTCTTTCTCAATAATTTCTCTTTCACTCGGAATTTTTCCAGGCTCGTTCCTCTGCTGAGGACGGCTATTGAACTGAAGGGGTTCACAGTTTTCCGAATCGATTTCCATTGGTTCGGATGCATCTGCTTGGTCTTCCATGGTAGGAAAATGTTCGGATGGAATTTGATTGTTGACTTGTTCAGGAAGATGAGCTTGTACCTCGGATTCGGAGGGAGACTGTGAGATTTGGTTTTCCTCTTCTAGAGGAGCTGCTATGGGTGAGAGTTCGGTTTGGGTGGATGTGCCATCCGTGCTATCGGATGGGGTTCCTAAAGCCTCAGCATCGATTATCAGGTCATCGGAACTTTCATCAAAATCTTTTGGGATTTCTGGAATAACCACGGACTCTGAACTATCTTCCTCAACCTCGGGTTGGATGGGATGAATCTCAGATGGGAGTGCGGTGGTGGTTTCATTTGAATCCTCAGCTGATGATGAATCTATTGTTTCTTTAATGAAAGCTTCCGGCTCTTCCGATTGTAACAGTTGGTCTGGGACTGTTGCACTTTCTATATCTTCCCTATTTAGGAGAGAGTCCGTGGATGGGAGTAAGAGAGCGAAATTATTGGTATTAATTTCTGGTTCCTCAGCCTCAGGAATACTTTCCTCGGTTTCAGATGGCTCGAAAATTTTGCTCGAGTCGACAAAACTCAACGTTTGTTCACTTTCTGGGCTAGCCACGGATTCCTCGGTACTTTCTGGGCTAGCTATTGTCTCTTCTGGGCTAGCTACGGTCTCTTCTACACTTTCTGGGCTAGCTATTGTCTCTTCTG
>JAQFXU010005495.1:0-11580 GCA_034693705.1 Spatulosminthurus flaviceps | reverse complement strand
TGTGAGGTTGGAATCCTCACCTGTCCTAGGTCATCTACATGACCCATCCTATCTCTATTCTAATGTATAGATTATGCGTACGAAGAAGGAGCATGTCCTTCTTCCTACCATGAAGTCTGACTCCAGCTTCGGCTGAGCGCAGAGCTTCTCCTGTCATAATAAATATAAAATATAGTAATAGCTTAACCTATTGATCAGTTCTTACGACGATCATCTTATTTCAGATCATCTGCACCATAATCATAACCTAGTACGTAAGAGAGTAACCTCTCAATAACATGTGAAGGACCGGCAAGACCAGGTGTGGTTACTCAAGTACCATAATATCCGGGCATGTCAACAATTCTACGTACGACCAACAAGTCAAGAAATATTTTCTACTTATGTTCATCTCATATGGCTCGTTTAGGTAATTCCCCCCCCCCTTCAATTTTCAATTCATAAGCTAAGATTCCATTTGTAAGCGCATCTTGGGCGCGTAGTACTGTCTTTTCCAAGCATACAGGAAGTGTTAATTTTTTTGGTATCGGCACACTTTTATGCTTGAAAATTCGTTCCATTTCTTTCCCTTCCCATAAATTGCTTGATTCCGTAGGGATAATGCTCATGTACTGCGTGTGTTCATTTTAAAAGGTGACTCAAGCGACGGGCATAAATTTTCTCGCATTTTTGTTGTGTTTGTGTTGTCCATTGCAACGCTCTTAAAGGTTTAATCCTCCCTATAAATTCATAGATAAATCTACCGATGTATTGTCAATGTCCCTTTCGTGAACGTGCCGTGTAGATACTCTCACAAAAGACCTGCTCACTCTCCTAATGTTACCCCAATACAGTGATAACTCCAATTTATAAGCTGAAGCCTAAGGATCGCGGAGGACTACAACCAGCGGAGGACTATCGTTGAATTAAATTGGTGAACATGGATACCCATACAAGAGAAAAGCCCTTCAGCTGTGACTTTTGCCCCAGAAAATATCGGCATAATGGGGACCTCAAATCTCATTCAAGGATCCACACCGGTGAACCTTTCAAGTGCACAACTTGCAATTTCCAAACTTTCTACAGAACCGCTTTCCGCCTAAATTTGAAACGCGAGCATGACTCTGATGGCTCATCACCTCACCAGTGTACCCTGTGTGCCAAAACATTTACGCAGAAGTTTGGTCTAGAACAACACATACGAATCCATTTAGGGGAGAAGCCCTTTTAATGCAAATTGTGTGGTAAAAGCTTCAGCTCGCACATTGGTTTGACAACGTGTATTCGGGGGAAAACCCTTATGAAAATCAACGGAATCCACACAAATGCAAGATTTGTTCCAGGTTTTTCCATTGCCAGGGAAAATTGAAGTCGCATATGGTTGGGCACACGGGTGAGAAGCCCTTTTATTGCACGCTGTGCCCGAAGAAATACGGACATAAAGAAAGCTTGGCCGAACACCTCGTGAGTCACAATGGAGGGAAACAAAAGTGCACCCTCTGCCCCAAAGAATTCATCACGCCTGGCAGGTTGGCTGAGCATTTGCGTTTCCACACGGGGGAAAAGCCATTTAAATGTAAGCTTTGTCCCAACAGATGTAGAATTCCAATTGGAAAATACCATATGATACATCATGAAAAAGATGACAAGTTCAACTGTCGGTTTTGTACTTACTCTTCCCAAAGAAACGGCCGAATTCTTGAGCAAAATGATCATAGTTCTGATATCGTCTCCATTGAAAAAAATTTCGATTGTACTTTGAAGACTCACACCTCCCGTGGTCCGCAAGAACAACCCTTTTCTTGCAATGAGTGCAAGTTTTCTTGCTTCAACCAAGTCTTCCTCTGTATTCATCATAGCCAATGTCATGGTTTGCCTCGTGTTATTGCTAGGAAACTGCGTATACATGTTCAATGATTTGTTATAGGCAGAAACGTTTGTCAATTTAAAACTTGAATCTATTAATTTACATGTACTTCGCATTTTCCCATTGAATTTCACACTGGAGTGTTAAAATTCAGTAGTTTTGAATTTCAATTACATTTATAGCTCATGATGAAGTGGAGGAGAGTTAAAAGGAACCTGAATAAAAGTCTGACGTTGAATTGTTTTGTGCCTCGGTGCTTTATTGAACACTTACCGTTGTTTAACGCTATTCTATTTCCGCTCTATTTCCTTCCTCCCAAGCTTCCCACATCCATTATTAATTTGCAAAATGTTAAAACTAGCAAAATAAAGCAAGCATCTGGGTAAATTTTGAGAGCAAGCCACACCACTAATTCAGTCATATCATCAATACATTATGCGTACATACATATAACTCAAATATAACATATATCGTATAACTCAAAATCTGTCCGAGAAAATATTTACCATCGCAAAAAAATGTTGCCAAAACACAACCCAATACAAGTTAAAATATGCCCTAGAAAATGCTCAAAAGTGCGGGAACTACTCTCCTTCACAAAAATAATTAATTTCATAGCCATGAAATTCTCGGCTTTCTCATGTGCCGGAATTGCAAAAAACTGGGGGACTTGGAGGGACTGGGAGATTTCCTTCGGCAAACATATCTTCCAGAGAACCTCATTGAAGACTGAATGCTAAAAAACGAAGTATCTGACACTCCATAAAGTCCACTACATTAATAAATGCACACGAACATAAGGTAGGCTTACACAAAGGTAAAGCGTGTACATCCACGAGAAATCCGTACAGCCCAAACCGTGTAGAGTTATATTATATAACATTAGGATTTTAAATATTCAGAATAAATGCTTGGAAACCTGGCACTTTCTGGGTACGTGAATACACGGTTTAAATAGCATTACTTAATTTATATTTAAAAACCCCCCACAGAGCGGTGCTGGAAATAAAATGTTAAGGAAATTTTTTCAAAAAAATCAATTACTAGCTCCAAGAATAATCAAAAATGGTATTTTAACCTTTTTAAAAAGTATGTTTCCATTTATACGCATGTGTTTAAAAATATCTACTATACCCGAGCATAAGCATGTACAATTCTTTGCACAATGCAATGCCCTAAGAGGGAAAATAAATCTTTAGCATGTACATATACTCACACCATAGCTCACAATGGTATTTCCCAACCTTCAAATTCCAATATTACAAATAACTTCAAGTCATTATCTCGTTTGTTTACATACCGTGGGCAGCCCTTCCTATTCTATTTATAGCGGAAGCCCAGGTGCCTTAATTTTTGGCGACGGCTACACTTCCACAATCGTCCACATTCCTTTCTACGTCCACTCTCACAACGTTCGTGCTTCAGTAAGGCTATTCGTCAACTTAGTTCCTGGATTATTGCAATTCAAGCGGTGAGTATTAATTTTCTCATTAATTTTAAAACAACTATTCCAAATATCCGTCTCCAGAATTATTGCTTACAAATTAAGACTTCTCTGAAATTTTTTTTTGAATTTAATTGTAGCGGTGGATAATCCATGAGTTTTATTTGGGAATTTGTTTTAAAATCACATTGGAGGCAGTTTCAAAATGGTGGGAAAGGATAAAAAATGCAATGATTGTGGCAAAACCTTCCCAACAAAGCGACGTTACGTTTGGCATATGCGGACACACACGGGAGAGAAGCCCTTCAAGTGTCCTATGTGTGACCAGCGTTTCATTCGGATTGATCAACTAAAAAGGCACGTAGGACTGCATACGGGAGAAAAACTTTTTAAATGCCATATTTGCCATGAACGATTTTCTACCTCAAGACAACTTAGGTTCCATATATTTACACACACGGGTGCTCCCTTCAAGTGTCCCAGCTGTCCATATAGATTCGGAGAACCCTGCCAACTGAAGAAACATTCAATTGTGCATACGGGGGAACGGCCATTTAAATGCAGTGAATGTGATATGAAATACACAGCAAAAGCCAATTTAAAACGACACATGAAGGTCCATGCCCCTGAAAATTTTTTTAACTGTGACCATTGTCACGAAAAATATCGGCACAAAACGAACTCAAAGCTCATTTAATGATTCACTCCAGCGACCCTTTCAAGTGCAAAAGTTGCGATTTTCAGTCTTTCTACAAAAGTCATCTACTACAACATTTGAAAAACGATCATGACCCCGAGGACTCATCACTCTTTCCCTGTACCATGTGTGGGAAAATCTTTAAGGGAAAACAAGCTCTAGAACATCATATCCGAGTCCACACAGGAGAGAAGCCCTATAAATGCAAATTTTGTGCCAAAAGCTTCGGCTCATTCGGTAAAATGACAGCGTGCATTCGGAAACATACCGGAGAAAAACCTCACGAAAATGGCATAAACCCACACAAATGCAACATTTGCTCCAAATATTTCCAATCCCAGACACGCCGGAAGTCTCACATGTTCTCGCATACTGGTGAGAAGCCCTTCCATTGCACCCAGTGTCCCAAGAAATTCGGCCACAAACAAACACTGCTGGAACACCTAGTGAGTCACAATGGAGGGCAACACAAGTGCAACTTCTGTCCAAAAGAATTCATCACTACGAGTAGGCTGGCTGAACACTTGCGCTCCCACACGGGGGAGAAGCCTTTTAAATGTAAACTTTGTCCCTACAGAAGTAAAGTCCCCGTTAAGAAACGCCACATTAGACACCATGAAAATGAAGAAAGGTTCAAGTGTCGGTTTTGTACTTTCTCGTCCCGAGTAACTTGGGCAATTCGTCAGCACGAGCATAATGATCATGGCTCTAGTGTCTTCTCCATGGTAAATAATTCTTATTCTGCAACGAAGACGCAGACGTCCAAGGACTCGGAAACACAACCTGTCACTTGTAAACAATGCATGTTTTCTTGCTTGAACGAAAAATATCTGAGTATTCATTACAGCCAATGTCATGGGTTTCCTCTTGTTATTGTCAGGAAGCTCCATGTGAAATAGCAAGTGTATAGTTTCATGAATTAGCAAGTAGAAACTTTTGTCAGCTGAATAATGTTTTTTGTATATATTTGTACAGTATTTTTTTAAATCTACATATAGTTTCCATTCATATGACATTTGAAATTAAATTAAATTGTTCACTGTATAAATAATAAAAGAATTGGTAAATAATGTAACAACCCATTTTGCCTCTGATCTCTCTCATTTCCATCACATTATCGCTAAAGTCCCACATTTAAAGGCTGTTGTGTGGGCTTAAAAATATTTTGTTAAGAAAATAAGTATGAGGCGGGAAAGGAAGAAAAGGGTCAGGAGTACTTGGAAAAATTAGACACATGCTCCAATTCCACAAATTGACGAAACCCCAGAACATGAGTAAACTGTATGTATGTACTGGTTGGATGGGTGGCATGCTGATGTGTGTATGCGTGTAAAAGCTGAGAGACGTGTGATTAAACATGCGCGTCGTCTATGTGATAGGGTAAGGGGAGAGCTGTTTACCCATTTAAAACAACGTGGTCACGGAAAGTCCTTTCTGTTCTATTTATAAAGGAAGTGCAGGTGGGTCTGGATTAATTTGTATGGGCTATAAAGTACATATACTTAAGCAATCCTCGCGTTTCCTTTCTTCCTCCACTCTCAAAAAATACATGCTTAGGAAATGTTGTAATGCTGAGGCTCTGTGGTTTGGATTTTAAAATTATTACATTTCAAGCGGTGAGTACAAACTTTCTCATTTACTTCGAAAGGACTATTACAAATATTTATATTCTTAAATTACCTCCCAAAAAATATGAACTTGTGTTGAATGTTGTAAATAATTATTTTAGATGAGAATTTTATATAACTATTTTCTTGTGCATTTGTTTCAGAATTGGAGCCAATTTCAAAATCGTGCGGAAGATGCAAAAATCCAATGATTCTGGTGTCAATTACTAGATTAAATTTATTTCAAGCCGTATGACCAAAATTTCTTATTCATACATCTTTATCTCGAGTTTATTGTATCTTAATACTTGATTCCAATGTTAGTTCCAAATATTGCTGTTCAGCAAACTTTCGGTGTAGTAATCTTGATTGTAGGAGGTTATTATCAGCAGGTTATATTATATGATATGTTCCGTGGATTTGTTACAGAATTAAGTTCAGAGGCAATTTCAAAAATGGCGGGGAAGGATCGGAAAAGTAGTGAGTGTAGGAAAACATTCTCAACAAAGCAAGGTTGCGATTTGCATGTCCGCAATCACACGGGAGAGAAGCCCTTCAAGTGTCGTGTGTGTGAGAAATCTTTTACTGGGGGTTATTATTTGAAAATCCATACAAGGCTGCACACTGGAGAAACACCTTTTAAATGCAGTTTTTGCAAACATCAGTTTTCTTCCAAAATGAAACTCAAGCGCCACGAAATAATTACTCACATCGGTGGTCCCCATAAATGTCTCACTTGTCCAGCCAGGTTTGAATTTCCCGGCCAACTCAAGATACATTCCACGATACACACCGGGCAAAGGCCCTTCGAATGCAGTGGTTGTGATATGAAATTCAATCATAAAGGTAACTTACTACGTCACATGAAGCTTCACTCTACTTCAGAAAAATCCTTCAGCTGTGACCTTTGCCCCAAAAAATATTGTCACAAATCCAGCCTTAAGGAGCATTTAAGGACTCACACCGGTGAGACTTGGAAGTGCAAGTTTTGCGATTTTCATACTTTCTACAGCATGGGCTTACAGCATCATTTGAAACACGTTCATCCCCCTGAGGACTCCTTATTCTTTCAATGTACCATGTGTACGAACACCTTTAAGGGGAAAAAAGCTCTAGAGCATCATATCCGGATCCATACAGGGGAGAAGCCATACAAATGCAAATTATGTGCTAAAAGCTTCATCTCATTCCATCAAACGTGCATTCGCAAGCATACTGGAGAAAAACCTTATGAAAATCAAAGGAATCCACACAAATGCATGATTTGTTCCAAATTTTTTCAAAGCCAGTCAGGCTTGAAGGTTCATATGGTTGCGCACACCGGTGAAAATCCCTTTCATTGCACCCAGTGCCCCAAAAAATTCCGATACAAACAAGGCCTGGTAGCACACCTCGTCATTCACAATGGGGACAAATACAAGTGTAACTTCTGTGAAAAAGAATTCCTCTTTCCGAGTAAATTGACCGAACATTTGCGCTTGCACAAAGAAGAAATGCCTTTTAAATGTAAACTCTGTCCCTTCAGAGGTAAATTTAGAGTCGGGAAGCCACATTTGTTATGCCATGAAAGCGTAGGACAGTTCAAATGTCGGTTTTGTACTCTGTCTTATTCATTAAAAGGGCGAATGCCAACGCATGAGCGAAATGATCATGGCTCGGAAATGGTTTCCTTGGCAAATAATTTCGATTCCGAATTGAATTCTCAGATCTCCCGAGGTTCGGAGGCCCAACGTTTTACTTGCAAGGAGTGCACATTTTCTTGCTTCAACGAAAAATATCTCTGCATTCATTACGCCCAATGTCATAGCCTGCCTCTTGTAATTGCTCAGAAACTAAATTGGAAATAATTTGCATTGGTTTGTAGCAAGCGGAAAGGCTTCGTATTCAATAAAATGTTTGAAACGGTTGTTCCTTTTACATTTGGTTGATTTAATGGATACTGCAACGATAATAATTTGTAATTTATTTGAATAATTAGTTTTGTAATAGTTTTCCTCCGATTTTGTAATACAAAATCAGTTTTACACCGCGAAACTGTTTAAGCTTGTTGTAGTTTTTTTCTTGCATTAAATTACTAAAAAAACAAATCGATTCGCCTCCGATTTATTCTGAATAAAGCATTTGTGTGCAATCTCATTCAATTCAACTGACTTACTTTTTTATTCACTTTTATTCATTTTATTTAATGTCTCGGTTTGCCCCTTATAAGTGATGTGAATCCGGATGAAAAAAATAATTCTTTTGCTAGGAGCAAAAAAACAATTAGATACTCCGTTCCAGTTTGTACTTAAGTCACCGTTTAAATAGCATTACGAAATTTTATTGGTGTTCTGGCCAAAAATATTTTTACCAGAAAAATTTAAACAAAACCCCGTAATTAAAAATTTAGACAAAAAAAGCTTTACAAAAATTTGATGAGCGCACTCAAAACAGTACTAGCACAAAAAATGTGTTATAATTTTTTAAAAGTCTAAGGAGAAAAATTACATACATATTTATTTGTATAAATGGGGTAAAACCATTTAAGCATGATGATACGGAGCGTAATGTTATAAGATAGGGAACTATTCGAAGCTCAGAGGAAGACGAAGAGAGGGATGGAAGGGTGGCCGTATTGGAATCTGCTGAACTGAGTATTGAAAGCAACAGTCACTCACAATCAGTCAGCTCCGCACACAGAATTCAGTCACGCTTCTTCCTTTGACAAAGCAGGAAAGTTGCTCCCTTTTCTTCTTTCAGCCTTCATTATCCAAGCGCTTGCGTTAATAAGTAGACTGGTTTTTGTGGATTTGAATTTTGTTCCAAAAAGGTGAGTATGAATTTTATTTACAATATATGGACTCGAATATTAAATATTTGTTCTTAATATTTTCGATCAACTTTTCTAACTTTGTGAATTTTGCGTACAATTTTTAATGAATTTAATTCGTAAATTTATTTCAGGATCAAACTGGATGGATTTTCAAAATGGCGGCCAAAAATTACAAGTGCAGTTACTGCGGGAAGACATGCTCAAAAAAGCAACATTACGAAAAGCATTTGCGTATACACACTGGAGAAAAGCCTTTCAGTTGTTCAATGTGTAACAAGAGCTTTGGCCGTGAGTTTGTGTTAAAAAACCACCTTAGACTGCACACAGGAGAAAAACCTTTTAAATGTAGGTATTGCAATGACCACTTCTCAACCTATCTAAAACTAAAGCGCCACGATTTTAAGCACACTGGGGCTCCCAACAAATGTCCCATTTGTCCTGCCACGTTTGGATTCCCATACGACCTGAAAAAACATTCACTGATACACAGAGCGCAAAGGCCCTTCAAATGCAGTGAATGTGCTATGCAATTCAAATCAAAAGAAGCATTGGGGAGTCACGTGAAGGTACATATTATAGGGAAAGCGTTTGACTGTGACATTTGTCCCAAAAAATTTCGGCAGAAAATCGGTCTCAATGAGCATTTAAGGGTCCACACCGGCGAACCTTTAAAGTGTGAATTCTGTGATTTTCAGACTTTCTATAAAAGTAACTTGTTTAGACACCTGAAATGCCTTCATCATTCTCAAGACTCGTCCCTCCCCATTAAATGCACCATGTGTGAAAAAACGTTCAAGGGGAAAAATGGTCTGGAAAATCATGTGCGAGTCCATACAGGAGAGAAGCCATATAAATGCAAATTTTGTGCTAAGAGCTTCCCAACATTCAATGGCATGGAAGCGTGCATTTGGAAACATACTGGAGAAAAACCCTACAATAATCAAAGGAACCCACACAAGTGCAAGATTTGTTCCAAGTTTTTCACATGCCAGACAAATTTAAAGGTTCATATGCTTAGGCACACAGGTGAGAAACCCTTCCATTGCAACCTGTGCCCCAAGAAATTCTGTCGCAAACATAGCCTGGGGAAACACCTCGTGAGTCACAATGGAGGGAATTACAAGTGCACCTTCTGTCCAAAAGAATTCTTCTCGCTAAGTTGTTTGACTGAACATTTGCGTTCACACAGCGTGGAAAAGCCTTTTAAATGCAAACTCTGTCCTTACAAAAGTAGAGTTAAGGTTGGGAAGTCCCACATGACGTATCATGAAAATCAATTTAAGATTAATTGTCGGTTTTGTACTATCTCATTTCGAACAAAGTGGCCAATGCTTCAGCATGAGCAAAATGATCATGGTTCTGATATTGTCTCCATTGCAAATACGTTTGATTCAGTCCTGATCTCCCGAAGCTCCCAGGCACAACATTTGACTTGCAAGGAGTGCAAGTTTTCTTGCTTCAACGAAAAATATCTCTGCATTCATTACGCCCAATGTCACAGTTTCCCTCTTGTTGTTGCAAAGAAACTGGATTTGAAGTAACAAGACGTAATGTTGTAGTGTTGTTTTCATAGTTGTAATGTAAGCAAGTTCATTCCAAATATTGTAATAAACAACTGAATGAGTACCGTAAAAGTTACTCACTCACAACTAATTAATTAATTAATTAATTAATTAAGATGATAATTAGAAATACTTTTACACTATTTTTTTTACTCAGATTTTTTTACACTCAGATTTTTACACTTTTATTGTGACACTGAAGGGCCAGTCTATTTGTACTGATTCAGCTATGTCACGTGAATAAAAAATAAAAAAAAAACAAAAAGTTGGTCAAAGCTTGAACTCATTGTTAGCTAATCAAATCAAAGTATGACCTAAATTATTCCAAGTTTGACCAAAGTGACCAAGTTATTAAAACTTTCAAAGTGCGCAACATAAAGGATTTTCAAACTTTCAACAAGCCTACTGGAACATTTAAAAGCTCGTTCATGACTCCAAATGCATGGCTATGATTTGGCTTTGATGATAATATTTTGGAGGAATCACTGCGTTTTCCTTCTTTTCCCACCATTTTGAAATTTCCTCCAATTTTATTTCAAAAAAAGTGCACGAATACAGAGGGCGTTTACACATTATTGGACCACTGCTTTAAAAATAATTTTTGACATCAGTTTGGCTTGATTTCATATTTCAATTCCCCATATTTATTCTCCAGAATTTTTTGGTAATGATGGTGCCACTTTTATCGTAAAATACTTCACACTACCAACATTTTTACATATGAAACTCTTTTGAGCTCATTCTGCCAAAGTTTTTCCAGAACGTCATTTTCTCAGTTTAAGAATTTGTCGTAACCATGTTTTTGTGTCTATGAATCAGTCATTGCCATAGATGATGCGGGGCGAAGGATTGCATCATTTTTTGTTTTTCTTGGATTGATTTTACTTCATCCCTGTGCATTACCCGGGATTTTCCCCAAATGATTAAAAAATTTCGAGTAAATTCAAAATGTGATGGTGACCGGGCAAAATTATTGAAAACAAAAAATATGTTTGAAAATAGGGGAATCACCTTTCCACATTGGCAAATGTTCTTAACGAAATTTATTTGTTGCCGGAAGTCAGGTAAAATTTATTTCCGGAAAAACCCAAATTTCAAAACCCAAACCGAAAAACTTTACGGGGCTGTAAAAATTGAAGCGTTCATCATCATCGGATCCTTTTCTCAGCAAGGTTAAAAAACAGAAATTTTAAAATATCTGTCATTCTGAAAATCTAATACGCCGCTTATCCAGATGAGGTAATTTTCTCACCGGAAAAGTCTTTTCAGTTACATGCTTTTATTTTCCGTGCCTGCCAACCAGGCATTAAAAATAAAGAGTTGAAATTGTGTACACTTACGGATAGATCCCTTTGTAGATAGTGTGTGCAAAAATTTACAAGGATTCATGTAATAACTACAAAGAAAAAAAATTGAGAACAGTGGTCCTATAATGTGTAAACGCCCTGTATAAAATTGAACTAAAATCCAAAGCTTCAAAAATGCTTGCTCAAATTCACTAAAAGCTCAAAACTTACACAATTTTAGTAAGAAACATTTGTATAAATAAATGTCCCAACCGAACCCCACTTCCTCTAGAAATAGAACAGAAAAGCCTACGAGCCCAATGAAT
>JAQFXU010005494.1:0-11580 GCA_034693705.1 Spatulosminthurus flaviceps | reverse complement strand
AGTGTTGAGTGTAGGTAAGAGATAAAAGAAGGGAATTTTTTTAATATGCGGGATATGGTCGCATAAATCAATGGTATAAACGACGGCGCATCAAGGTGTCAAAAGAGATCAATGCAACTGCAAGGTAAGAAGATCAAGCTCAAAGTGAACGCTCCCCCCATCCTTTTCTTTTCCTCAACAGGATGAATTATTATGTATGAACAATACAATCCCCTAAACTCACACATTACGCCCGTCAAATCTATTACTATACATGTACTATCTATCTACATAGTATTATCCTCAAAAGTAAATCGCACCGGTCTTTCCAAACTTTCAGGAGATACACACGTATACACTTTTAGTACATATGTATATGTTCATATATTTTTGTACAAGAAGTCTCTCTACCTCTGGGTCACCCTAGTTAAAATTCAAACTATTAGAGAGACAGAGAGGAGGAAGAAGAAGAAGAAGTAGAAGATTAAACTATAGAATCTTTTTAACGGTCATATATCCATGCATAGCTGTACATAAGTAAGTACGCCAACCATGAGTTTTCCTGCTGAGATCTCGGAGAACCGCGAAAGGAGCAACCAGTCAGTCTACTTGCATGACCTCACTCCAATACAATCTACTAGTAATGTTTACTCTTTGCACTATAAAAACTAAACCCTAAGCTCATCTTATCGTTCAAAGAACTAAACACACAATGTAAGTATTTTGACTCAGCCGTCCGTGCCATACCTTTTCAAACCATACACATGAAAAGCATTCAAATATGTATTCACCTTTAGTATTTCCATCTCCATTATCTTTTAGTATCTCTCCATACAATTCACCACTACATACATACTTATGAATCTCATTGTGCTGGATACTGTTCAATCACTTTTGACTATACCTCTCACCATGGTCACCCATATTAAATATATACAGATATAACAAGGAGCAGGGAAATATTTTCAAGGGAGTCAGAAAAGTTTTGAAAAGTTGAAACTATTATTACTACAAAAAGTAGATATATGGATCCGTTCCAATAATATATAAAGATGCTCTACAGATAAGAGGCTGAGCAAAGAAAGTAAAACTCCGCATGACCAACTCAAAAACGAAGCCGATTCTAATTTCCTTTAAGTGTCAAGCCGATAATCACATGTGTGTGGGAATGACTCGGAACAATACCGAAAATACACAAGATCCCCCAACACTACCAGAGAACCAGCGGCTGCGTCTTTTGCAATGAGCAATTTTCTTTAAAAATAAAAAAGACACTTGGGCTTTCCTTATATATAGGAATGACTATATGCAGACAGCTATGTATATAGTAGATAGGGTAAAAAGATGAGAGAAATCTTCCAAAAAGGGAACATTTCAAATAGTAAGCCAGGCATGGTAATGTGAGGCGGCTATCTCTATGTGTATGTTACATACAGCAAGCGTGTATATATGGTAGATTGGTAGACGTAATAGGAAGAGACAGTAGGCACGTTAGATGTACATTTTAAGTACAAAGGGAAAAATGCATTCTCACACATCCTTAATAAATGGCTAAAAAACAGCAGCCCAACTTTTCGGTAGCGGCATGATGAATAATAATTATTATTACGATCCCATGCATTTAATTCAATTATACTGACACATTCTGCATTACACACTCTCTTCACAAGGCATTCCCAAACAGTTGCTCTTTTTCCACCTTTTTTTCTTCTTCTGGCTAAACATATATACATGTAATTTAAATCAAACTTTTGTAGTTGTTTAGTTCCTTAGCCAAAAACTGTGTGTACATACTTGGTCAATATACCGTAACATTGAAAAAAAAACAATGAAAAATAAAGAAGAAGGATAAGAAGAAGAGAAAAAATGGGAAATACAAATGTGGAATAATGTTATGGAATGGAAATCTGTGAGGTCGTAGACGTCAGCAAGATAAACTCCATGTATACCTAACATAACATAAGGGTGAATAATGAAGGTTCTCTTTTGACAAGCCGCTAGACAACTTGCTTCAATCATTCAATCTATTGACTGTCAACTGTGTAGAACACGACGACGTGTGCAAACACCAAAGAGGCATAACATTGGGTTAGACACAATCCAATCCTCACCACACCATACATGGGCTGAGCATATGACAGCTCTGTCCCACCAATGAATTTGCAATCCCTAAGTTTCCCCTATAGTACAGTACAGCACATTACACTATTGTACACAAGTTCCTTCTCACCCTCTCTCTCTCTCTCTCTCATTCTCATCTCATTTCACAGCCCAAATAATTATTATTTTCTACACCATTAATGCTCTTTCCCATTTCCTTGGGAAAATTGCGTGTGTGTGTGTGTCTGTATGCCTAGCAAATTAATGTACTTGTAACTTTTGTGACACAGCACGTAAAATAACAAGATTATTTGATGAAGATCATGATCTATTGAATCATTCAAGGAGGTAACCCTTTTCCACAATTACATTTTAGATTAAGAGACTCACAACACAGAAAAACTCATTTATCTATAGAAAGGACAAGGAAATACATTTCAAAAGTCTCAAACTTGACAAATACAACATACATTGCCAATTTCCAAATTATTCCACTTCACAAATGCCATAAGTGAAAGAGAGAGAGAGAGAGAAAGAAAGAAATAATGAAATGAGTAAATAAGTCTCTGTATAATATGATAATTACCGTAGGACAGAAAAAAATATATGCATTTGAATATCTAACACTACTCTGATGATGCACGTCACCTCCGCGTCAAAATTGAGAAATGAAATAATATGACGCTTTCCATATACAAGCGAGCGAGCGAGCGAGAGAGAGAGAAAGAGGTGGCCCACGTTGAAACACGCGAAATGTGCCTATCAAACCATCTCTAGAAAAAATCACTTGTATTTATATACATGCATACAATATTACGTAGAATATATATATTCCTCTATGTTACTTACTGCATGCATATAAACTCCCTGTACAAAATTGCTGGCATAAGCCAAGTTGAAACTGTTGTAGGGTCTTAATGTGATAATGTACACAAGTTGTGTAGAACAAAAGTAGGGGACTGACTCACTGAATAATAATATCAAAAATGCGTAGTGCTGGTGCAAAGGCGGGTCCAGTTTTCTAGATGCTGCATGCAATTAAATAATTGAGCCTTCCAGCAACTCTCCAGTATATCTACCGTTTCACCCTTTTTTTAACCTCTCTCCTCTCTTTAACATAAAGAAGCTCTTGGGCTTAGTATAACTATATAAGTTCCATATACAGATATACATGCCTACGTACATATAGCTACCTCAAGTGAAAACTGAGTCAGTCAGACACTCATCAAGGAAACATAATAAAAAGTTAACGTGATACTTGCCTAGTACAACTAATATAGCGTATACATATTCCTACATACTTTGGATAATGGAGGATTTCCTTGAATATTACTGCATAGGAGAGAGCCCATTTAATCTGCATAGTATACAAGAGAATTAATTGCAGTGGAGTGCATGGCAATGGATATCTAACTATATACATGCACCTTACACCCACAATTTTATTTTACTTTTCCTTTAACGCGCACCGATATCACATCGCACCCCACATGCTGTCCAAATTAACTTCTCCATAAAAATCCAGCTATGAGTTTATAAAAAGCTAGAGAGTCTTCTCTCATGATAAACTCATTATCAACGAGAGAGGAAGGACAAGGAGAACGAGGCATGATGTAAATAAGCTCCTTTTTATATAACAACCTGTTAAAAGCATTTTTAACATTTAAATGATTTTTTTTTCAAATAAAAAATGATTCGCATCAGTCCTACTACTACTCCTCTTCCCTTCAACTTATAAGTTCGAGAAATAAGATAATTGTAGTGTAGCAGTTGAATTTTTATAAAAATCCCGAACTTTAATGAGAAGAAATGGTAAAAGATAAGAATAAACGGTAGATTTCATGAGAAGGGGAACCACCAAAATTATTTCATTTGAACTTCAAGGCTGGAGGAGACAGTCAGTATTTATGAGGTTAGTTACTTTATTGTTGAGGTTTATAGTGAAATGTATTGGATGTAAGTACATTATATAGAAAGTGACGGATAGTTTCTCCATAGGAGACAGGTTGAATTTCAAGAACAGGCGGTCAATTGTTTTTCGGCGCTTCCGGAGTGGGAAATGTATGACCATGTCAGATTACTTCCCGCTGGATTTCTCTCTCTCTCTCTCCCATAAAGCTATAGCCTGCTGTGCTCAACCAATGTTCTTGGAACGTCTCTTAGGGGGAAATTATAATCGCAATAGTATTTAACATTAATATATGAGGGTTATTTATGCGGCATTAGAAATTAGCTCTGGAAACATTAAGATAATCTCGCATTGGGGAGTTTTAGGAAGTACAAAAAAAAATTCAAACAAAATTATTGCACACGAAGCTTCCGACAATATAGACTGCCATGCAACACACTACTAAATACCCAGACCCATGTATACATAAGGACCGGGTCATTTTTGGGAAGCTCAGCCCGTGTCTTTATATATAGTAGGAGAAAGAAACTAAAGACATTCATATTTTGGCCCAAGTAAGCAAATGGTTAAAATGGTAGTCACAGCTCGCAAATCAAGTCTAATGTAGTAACAAAACCTATGGCTTGTTCCCAGCTACCACAACACTTGCGTTGGTCCCATCGTTTAGATGGATAAATAGATTAAATAAATAAATCTAAAAGGCTCTAATTGGATTGGATTGACTGGAAGTTGGGTCCCAGGGTGTATATAAAAGTCATTCCCTTGAGATTCCATGGGCTTTTGCTCCTCATAGATTTCCTCCATTGATAGTACTCTCTTGAAAAACTCTCACTCTGATTCCTGACCCTATAGAACAAGTTTATAAATTTTGATCAACTGCAATAATTTCCATTTCCCATTTCTTCCTCACTCTCTCTCTCTCTCTCTCTGCTGATGCCCCTTTAAAAAGGTATTTTACATGTGTTCTCCTCTCCGTAAAAGTCGCCCTGCCCTATTTTACTAGGGTTATTTCGAGGGAAAATCAGTTGGAACAAATTTTATGGAAACCCATCCCTACTCTTATCTATTGGGCAATAAGCTTTTATTAAATGTTACTGTCAGGATTATCAAGGCCTCTATTAAAAAACATGTAGATACTTCTGCCTTGAACTATAATGCGCTTCCACACAGTCTTTACCTTTATGGTAAACAAAGGGAAAGTAAAAGTGTTCGTTGAACTTATCGAGTTAATCCCTCAACATTATACACTTGAGAGTCAGTTGAGACTAGAACGTTATGCAGGGTATGTAGCTTCCATTATAGAGTAATGGCTATGGTATCTCGTGTTACATTATATAACCAGAGGGACGGGGTGACAAAGCGCTACATCCACAAATAATAGGAGGAGATAGGATAATGGATGATGTTGCTTTCTATTGAGCCCATACGGCTGGATTGTATTCCTCACACGATTGTCCCAAAAATTACAAACAAACAAAACGCAGACACATACATAAACACAATTCAACTTAGTGTCAAATATCCCTCCTGGAAACATATGATATAGCGCTATATAGGTAATGTTCGGGAATTATATGATATTTTACTACATATACTATAGTTAATATATTATTGAAGTTCTCGGGTTTAAATATTACAGACGGCTACTTACTACATTAGAACTCTATAGAGAGAGAGAGAGAGAGAGAGAGTGAGAGAATTAAGTGAGAAATAGTAAACGGTTGAGAGAATAGGATTCACCCATGATCATGTGGCGACGAGAACAAATTATGGTGTTGGATACTGCATCTGATTATCCGTATGGATATATTGTCTTTTCCCCCCGCAATCGTGAGACCGGGCGCCTAGTATTCTATCAATGACCCCTACTAACGAATACTTCGTATGCAGTCTCATGTGCCGTCCATTATACAAACTTACCACCGACATCAAAAAACTCATGGTTTCCGACTTTTCCGAGTATTATACTTGATAAATATACATATATCGCTACTACTTTGTACAGGCATATAAATACACATCAGGCGTCTTCACCCATTTATCTCTGTAAAACACACAGTCATTTTAGCTGTGTGAAAGGAGTAGTAGTAGTGGTAGTAAATAAGAGGACGAAACTATGCAGGAACTGTAATGAAATATGAATTAAGACAGGATTTTCCTACCCTTTTATGTACCCAACCAAGTGCAAAGTTGAGTAAGTAATTCCTCTGGGTGTGAAGTAATTTTGATGGGAAAATATACTGTTTATGAAATCATTTCATATTATTTAACTGGGGTATTAACCCATCTCTTCATATTTACTGAAACGCTTGGAGTGTTAAAGGTTTTTTCCCTATCCACGAGCTTTTAAATTTTAGTACTTATACTACTATTGCATCAGATGGAAAAGGTCCACTCAATTCGTCGTCACCCACTCCTACGTGCATGGAGTTACACTTGAGAAAGTGATTTAAGGATGAGGAGCCTTAAAAATGAAAGAATGGGCTATTCTAATGTCGGTGTTGAAGTTATAGCGGCGGATCTTTTGCAATGACATCAAAGATAACCTCCTATTTGAAAATTACATTCCAAGTCACATCTTCGCCGCCTTTGACCTGAATAAATCGATGGTTCATTAAATACAGACTTACTGATCATCTCTCTCTCTTGTATCTTCCACCTCCGCCAAGATTTATACTCTTGAGCCCTTACTTATATGTTGTTAAGGAGGGAGGTGAGGAAATGTTGATGTTATCTTCAACTCACATTCTCTATACATATATTATGAAATACCCTACATACATCTACTCCCGTCGGTCACTTTAAATCTAACGACTAAACCTAAAGGTGAAATGTTGATGAGCTTACGGGGGAATACAATACAGGCTTTCCGTTACGAGCAGATAACAAACTAAAGGCAAAAGTCGGAAGGATGGGATTGTGACATAAGGGATACCTTTGTGTGTAGTATGTGTGTGTGTGTGTGTGTTGGTATAACTGAAATATATTGAAGCTTCTCAATTCCCAATGTGATGACTAAACGAAATTTTTCAGTATGTCTGAAAAAAAAAGCTCTGTCCCAAGTTCATCCTGTCTCTGTCACATGACACAATTGAGTTCCTTTCCGGAATAACATTTAGTATTGAAAAGGAGCTAGGGTTGGGAAATCGGGCTACCACACACGTACAAACACTCTTGGTTTTATCAATTACTTCACAATTAGGGTAGCTTATGGTTCCAAGAGTTTTTTCCTCATGTCCTTTCCCAACACAACGTTGAGCCTATACTTATAATGGTAATTACAATATTGCTTCCTAAACTATACTCCTTTATCATTAAAGGTTTAGAAAAAGTGATATCTCATGACCTGACGGAAATTACTTGGATAATATCCTTAAATTACTATTGATTAAAATACGCTGCAGTGACAGACTGCAAGGTCATTTCAGCTTTATAAGTAACTCATAATACATCACAGTACTCAGACATGCCTTTTACTACACACACACATGTACATACAAGTGCATAAGGTACTAAAACTTGCAATAAATAATTTAGATCCATCAATCTAGAACATTACTCCATTTAGACTTTAAGCCCTTTGGCAGGATTTCAACGTATAATTACAATACTTTCAACTACACCACATTAAGAACAGTTGGCTATTCTCATCTGTCGAAATACCAAGCCAATTCCACATAATTATAGTGTATTTTAACCTGCTGAAAAAATTAGGCTAATTAAGTGATGATAACTGGCTTCAAACATTATTATTACGGAATTTACATATTTTGTGAGGGTAAGAATTTCTAAAATAACGGACTGGAAGGCATTTGTGGAATTTCCAAATCTCTAAGGAAACGTCCCTTTAAACTCGTTGAGCTTCCTTGACTTTTGAGCTATAGGTAAATGATAAATGAAGGAGACTTTCCTAGAATTTGTTTGTTTACACATAACTTGACAATTTACACCGGGCTCGTTCTCCTTTTTTTGGTTGCCTGCCTGGCCCTGTGTAGCTCTGGGATGAAAAACTTGTTAAATGACTTTCCCACGTTAGTTCTGGCTAATTTATGTTTATGAGTTTATGAATGCTTATATAGCAGCTACTTGAATTCTAATTGTGCTAATAAAACCTTAAAGTAATGACATAATTGCAGAGCATAAAGTGCAAGCGACCATGTTAACGGGATAATGTTGAATGTTTAACAACTTTTCCAGCCACTACCTTGTTTATATTAACAAGATGCAATACAGTACATATACATGTAAGGAGGATACCGTTCAAACTCAGGTATATAGGAAGATAATGCAACGTATAGGATGTAGATAAGGAATGAAAGTGAAGGTATCTCATAAAGGTATTTATTTTGTAGTAGCCCTTTTATATACTTGGCTTGTCTTACTCCTCCTGTCTTTTAGGTTTAAGGCATGAGAAATGAAAATCGTCAATATTTACAGGTAGCCTTCCCATCCTCAGCTCTCAGGAAGATAAAATATATGGATTGTCCATTTGAACATGAACTGCATATGTACAGAGAACTTCCTTAAGGTATGATTAGGGCTGAGAATATATAACTTTGTTGAAGGGGACTTAGTGTGTGGTGTCAAGTTGTAAATCATGGTTCCTAATTCTATAAGGTACGAGGAAAAAAGGAAGGAGTGTGGACATGCAATGGAATTAAAGGCGTTACATTTTTCTTTTCATTTGGGAAAAAGAGGGTCTTTTTGTAGAGGTGCCGTACTGAAACTATAGTGTTAATTTAAAGGACGGGAATTCCTACTTAATGAAATAAATGCAGGTCATCAAAATATTTACCTGATGAAGGACGATCACTGTAGCGGGTACAGTAGACCCAAGCCGGCCAAAGAGTCCCATCTCCTTTCTCCTTATTCTCCTCCGTGGCTTCCTTCCGATTACTAGAAGTGCTCCGATCCGAGTCGGATGAGATGTGACCGGACCCATGGCTTTTCTTATGGGATGAGGAAGAAACGCCATTACTGTGACGATGATTTTCTCCAGGATGATGTGCGGATTTCCGCCGATGAATGGGTGAGACAGCAGAACTATCATTGGAGGTGGGGCGGGACAAATCAATAGGGATTTGATCCGTTCGTCGGATCTTAGTTGGTAACGTGGCCAAAGGAAGATGAGGTAGTACTTTGTGATGATGGTGATGAGATTTATTATTATTATTACTCCTCGATGGTAACATGGCAGCAGCCTGGTTTAATTTCATAAGATGGTGATTGTAATGATTAGCATGGTGGGGATGTCTGGGTGGTGAAGGATGTAGGGGCGGTGGTTGCTGACCACCAATGCCAAAATCCGGACGAAGGATATTAGCAATTGAGAACATGAGGCTCTCTCTTGATGGGACTGATGATGCGGAGCTATTGTTTTTCACTCCTTTGGCATACTCTTCGGATGACGGGTGTCTTAAACGAGATGAATCACTGGGACTGGGACTATTGACTTGTTCCTCTTCCAATTCCAAACATTCCGTCCGATCACTATGACAGTCTTTGTCTGTATTATCATCTGAGAGCGTGGAACTGTCACAATCAATCACCATTTGTTCATCATCCCGACCAATGCTGAGGACCTCGTCATCATCATTACTCACCGCATTAGCGGGTGTCGGGGTCGGGATGGGTGAGTCCGGATGGCCGATACTGGTTCTTGGACTCGAACTACTTGGCACGACCGAGGAGGAAGATGACGGACTCACGGGTTCAGGATGACCGGATTTAAATTGCATGGTTGCGGCTGCGGCAGCAGCCGCTGCAGCTGCTGCTGCTGCTACTGCTGAATGACACTGGAGATTAGTAAAAGTATTTAAATTGTTCAGAACTGAGAGGGCATTAGAGCCCGGGTCATTCACGAGACTCAGGCTCATTAACCTTAATAATGGATCATTGATACCGTAGTAGGAGTTTTTTACACTGCTAGGATTATTATTATTACTATTATTATTATTATTATTTGTGAGAGCAACGAGTGTTCCCAAGGGGCTCATCACACAACATATGTCTGTCAAACTTGACCCGTCAAAAATTCTAATAATCCTCTGACCACTGGATACTTTATACCCGGGGTAGTAAAATCCCAAGTATATGTTCTTCCTTTTTTCGGTACTTTTTACTGACGCACTGAACCTCCTCCCGTGGCCAAATGTGTGCAATTCTATCAGAATGTTACAGTTGTTGATTGTTATCGTTCTCAATATACACCAAGCCGGGCTATGAGGTGAATTTAATACACAAGGAAAAAAATCCCTTCTTTTCTTGGTCGATAAGAGTCAGTGACGGAATGGTAGTTTAGGGTGAACCGAACGTGTCAACTGCCGTCGTTTATATGTGTATGTGTGTGTGGTGATTGAATTTAATCAATATTTTTTCCTCTGATATTATTCCCTTTACTTACTACTACTATTTATTTCCACTATGCAGCACTACTTGCTCTTGCCCTCCTGTGCTTCGGAAAGGTAAGATGAAGACTACCTAGGCCAGACTGTCAATTCATCTGTGGAGTAGCTAGCATGCGTGTGTGTCTGTCTGTATGTGTAGCTCTCTTTGAGGGGTTTACCCAGGAACATAAACAACCAGAGAACCATCCTAGACGGTACGCCTTTCCCCCATAGAAAGCCCAACCTCTTGTCACTCTTGCCCAGCAAATCCAAAGCTCCCTTACAACGAACCTCCGAACACACGATGGAGTTGAGATTTTTCAATGAAAAAGGCAAGTGTGAACAGATAAAATGCTCACATCTGCTCTTTTCCGAACGTAATTGCCTTTCGATTTTTCTCTATTTTTTCCCCTGTCTCTCTCCTCTTCTATATATAATGCTCTTTCCGTCCAGAGAGCAGAGATAAAACTTAACTCATCATCTCATCTTTTGTGGAAGCACTTATTGCATGGGGACACACATGTACCAATCATAAGGAATAAAGGAATAGGCTTGTGATATTTTTTCAACTGAATTTTTACTTACACTTTTCGTTTATGCATAGAGTTACTACGTTACGTTCCCATTGTATAGAGAGATATGCTTTTGAGAGTGGGAATTTTTTCTGATCCTTTGAACATATAGGAAGTTATATAGGATTTGTAAATTAAAGTATGGTATGAATTTGTATAAGGTAGAAGCTTAACTGGATTGTATGGTATTATTTTATGAACCAAATTATATGTATGTATGGGAGGGAGAAAAGGCTGACTATGCATTTTGGTGTGGATTGGTTATATAGAAAATTTTTGGGCTGATCATCGTATCATTTCATTGCCCACATTTATTGATCTTGTGTGGAGAAAACCAGTCACATGTTGTTTTTTTTTTGGCCAAGCGCTCGCTTTCTCATGCATGCTCACTACTACTATTATTATTACTATTATTAATGCCGGCGTGTGTGACTCCTACTACATGCGTTGCCCCATTCATTATTTATGAGGTGACACGATTTTTTTGTCAAGCATGCTAATTTCCTCTGTCCTCATAAATTCATTTGGAATCATATATGTCATTGTTATTAGCACTTATACAGGGCATGGGCTTGTAATGAGAAGAATTATTAAAGGGAGATTATTATTAAATGTGTCTGTGTGATTCTATGTG
>JAQFXU010005493.1:0-11580 GCA_034693705.1 Spatulosminthurus flaviceps | reverse complement strand
CTATATCGCGCGGTCTTGCATAACAAAGAAATGATAATTTATTGGAATGATTTTTGCAAGAAATAAAATTATTTTTATTTATTTATTACACAGATTTATGCTTCCTCCATTGAATTAACATTTCAATTCAGTGAGATTGGATAAAAAATCGGGAGGATGAATATGGCTTGCACCTATTTATGCTGCCTCCCCTGAATTACCATTTAAATAAATTCAGTTGGGTTAAAAATCGGAAGAAAGTTCATGGCATGCACTGATTTATGCTTCCCGGGGAATCATTTCACAATTACTTTGGCATGTTGTGCATTTGTTCAATTATCTATTAGATCTTAGTTCCAATAAGACACTCTTTATTCTTCTGCGTTGCAGAATATTCAATAATTCACTTTACCTAGCTATTTATGCTTATGCTCAGGTATTTATTCTTTCTTCTTGCTATTGATAATTGTGTCTGAATTCTTGAAAGCATGTGAATTAGGTGCTTCGTGTTCCTAGCAAAAAATCCGTAACTTCTTTTATTTACTATGATCACTCGTACCCGTGAATTCAATAGTAAATCTATAACGTTAAGGGTACGACCAGTAAGCTCCGATTTGTGAATTGCTTCAGTTTTCGTAATAGGATTATTTTTTTGATGAAAATAATAATTATTGATCACTTTACTAAAAGTTAAATCATTTTGCTGGTCAGTTATTGAATTTGCCGATAGTTTAGCAATCTTCTGTTAGGTTAGTATATTTGCTGATGACAGATTAGTCAATTTGTTAATAAATTAGTCATTTTGCTGATAATTGTGTAAATGTTTACGTTTGGGTTAATTAAGCTGTACCTTTAAATCATAAATGAATACCCTCGACGCATCTTCGACCTTCGTATTTCGTATTCTTCGTTTTTTGCATCAACTTGTTCATAATGATATTATAACATTTGCAAAGTATTGTAATGAGCAGCGGTTATAAGGGCTAAGGCCGATATTTAACATGAATAAATTATATTATTATTATAATGATATTATCGAAATATGTGGCAGCAGTAGCTGGAACTGCGCACAGAATGGGTTTTAGTGTAGGTTTTTTTAGAAAGTTATAAAAAGGTTGATGCAAAAAACAACAATTTTAAAAAGTTTGCTAATAATATTTTTGTAAACCAAGACTGTCAAGGGATGGCGGATGGATCGCCATCACCACACTGCGCGCACTTCCGCTTCCCAAATAGTAAGTACTTATATTTTTGTCAATATTTTTGTAATAGGCATCGCTCTGGCATTCTAATCTTCGAGTATGTTTCGTATGTGTACCCCACTTCTGTTCTTGTGGTAGATAAAAATGATAAGTTCATCAAGCTTAATAATCGGAGCAATAGCCGCGTTTGTAATTCTCGTGGCCATTCTATCATACTTCGGGATAAAATTAAGATACTCAAGTCCCTACCATGCCGGCACAATGCAGAATCATTCCCTTGATGGTGGCATGACTGGGATGAGTCTGTTCCCCCCTATGCATCAACCTAATAGCTATTATCAGTACGACGTGCATCATCTCCTGGAAGCGCACGAAAGGGCTACGGATCAATTGGCAGTTGCCACAAGACGAATTGAAAAACTTCTACTGGAAGTTCACCAACTTGATCATGAGAATCAAGAGCTGCTAAAGTGCAACAAGCAATTGAAACGATACTGTAAGAAACACCGCAATGATTTCAGACTTAGAAACCAGAGAGAAGATCCAGTGTTGGACGCAATATAATAATTTACAAGAAAATTTTATGTTGGATTAAATAACTTCAGCTAATTAAGAAGACACAGTATTTGTACAATAGAAGTTAGTGCTTTCTTCTATATATTTGCATTATAAGCATTACATGAAAATCTATTTTTTTTTTGCATTCCATATTTTCCGGTGGGACACTTTTCGGTGCTTGCATTTCATTTTATTAGTGTATCGAATCTATAAGAAAAAATATTTTAAAGTTTGATTCCACTTTCTGCTATATGCTAATCCAAAATCTTAGCTTTAAAATTCCATGGAAGCATTATTGATTGTTTTGATTTTTTTTTCAAATCCGCATTTAATCAGCTTGCGGAATCCACGCATATGGTGGTTTTAGTTGATATGCTACCCACCCATACGAACTTGACCAATATTTACGTACAAAGAGGCGATGAACTAAATCTGGGAGGTTTGCCTCCACTACTTTACAAGTATGGCTATACATAGCTGAGCAGTATTTTCATATAAAGTTTACAGGAACTAACTTAGACCTTGATTTCACTAGTGGACTTAACCATGTTTAAGTTAACCATTTGGTTAGTTTAACCATTATTTTCGTGTGAAATCGGAGTAAAAATGGTTAACTTAACCGTTTTCGCAGTGAAATTGCTCACTTTTGGATGGTTAAACTAACTATAGTTAACTTAACCATGGCTAAGTTCACCAGTGAAATCAAGGTCTTACTGTCGTTTCATCGAGTTGTGACACTTTTTCAATTTGACGTCACAGTTTACCTGAGTTTTTGACGTTTTTGCTACGTACTATTGGCTAAGCCGAGTAAAAATTTGAATGCAGCCAATCGTTGCCTGTAAAAGCTGTGACGTAAGTAACGGTCAAGTGTCACAACTCGATGAAAGGATAGTAAATCCCCGGTTTAAAATTGTGTACAACTGGGCAAACCTCACGTTACCCACTTTCCAGATTTTCAAGTTATATAATAATATGACAGTGCAAATTTTTATGATTTGCCGGACAATTTCGGTGACCCCGAGCACAACACTTACGGTCACTGAAAAGCTTGAAGAAAATCCTGTGAATAAGCTTTTTTGGGGAATGGAACGGAGCAGAATTTTGTGTAGATGAAACCACAAAAAAGAGTACAAAAAAGTGGCAGCAAAAATATTATCCAAAATAATGGCAATAAAATTGGCACGCCTCGACACTAAAGTGCACCAGTGCATCACGTGTAGAAGAAGCGCTGTCAACGTAAAATCGCTTGACTTTTACTATCACTGTCTATTGCTTATCAATAATTATTTAAAATCCTCGGCACATACATGTATCAAATGTTTGAGATTTTTTCAAAGGTCACCTTGCAGAGGTGGAGATGGAGATGCACGAAAGATTTTGTTTACAGCAGTAAATAATTAAGATTCTGGAGCCAATTTTTGTAATTTCAATTTTTTTAAAGTTTAAACTGCAAAGCGCGAAATAATATCAATAATTATTTTCGATCATTAAAATTCATTTTTGTTCTGTTTTTAAACAAAATTGAATTATTGCTCTTCCACTTAAAATTGTTAGTAGCTAGAAGTTCAGACATTCCCATTATGCTTTTTGCATTAAGATACTTTTTAGAAAACATTATATTCAAAATTATAGCAAAAAATCCCATCATGTCTGGAAATTCCAAGAACCCCGACGGTTTTGACAAACTTTTGAAGGAAATGTTCTCAGAGAAAAGGCCTAAACCACCAAATTATTTCGGGGATCCAAGACCTCGGCTCAATATTGATCAACCTCGCTATGATCAAAGTAATTTTTTAGGACGTTACAGACACTTCTCTGAAATTTTAAATCCAATCCATTTCTTCAGATCCGACGAGGAACTTCTAAGAACTAAGCAAATTGTCAATAAATTTAGGTAAAATCTGATTTAGGTAATTCTGCAAAACAATTTTATTTTTGACATTAAATCCAATGTGGTTCAAATGGTGATTAATTTACACAATTTTAGGCGATAAATTGGTATTCCCACAAATGTGATCGACGTTTCCATCGCGACAATATTGGTGCATATTTCGATCCATTAAGTACAATCTAAATTTCTTTGCAAGAATTTAGATTGTACATACTGTAGAACAATTTCAAAAACTTTGCAGACGACACAATAATTGAATCCCATTTCCGCGGTCGTCTTTATTTTGTCCAAAAATGATCACAATTATTGATATTTTGACTGTTGAAGCTGTTGTAGTCGAGGCAGTTGGTATTTCGACCAACAACGAGTTCGAATTGAAGTTAACATAAATACAGTCCAAATTCCGAATTGTTTTAGAAGCCCTAAAATAACATACAAAACAGTGGACATTTTGACCGGGAATTTTCAATATAGGTTTTAAATATCCGTTAAGGAAAGGTGAGGCTGTTGATTTGACGGATGATGAAGTATGGCAGCATAAGGCTCTCATGGATTCAGCTTTCAATCCAGAAAATGACGAGATAATTCCAATAATGGGACGCTTGAGTGCTATTTTACCATTAAACTTGATCTCTTTAGGAATAATGACTACCTTCTATAAGTACGTTTTTTATTTTTTAATAAGAAATATTGCATAGTACTTTCTTTGCAAAGGTTTAAGAAAAAGTATTCTAAAATTCTCTTCTACTGGCTTTAGGTCCGGCAAAGTTCAAATATTTCTACATTGGGCTAATCAAACTTGCAACGCCATTTATAACTCTTCACAATTGAAATATGAAACTCCGTATGCGTTAACGTTAGTTACCTTACATTGTAGAAAGAAAAATAATATTTATTGTTTGCCAAAATTTTAAGTTTTTAAAACTATTATGTTGAATTACGTGAAAATTACTAGGCATGTTGGTGCAGTGTATTTATGTGCTACTGCTGTTGGTATCGGGTCAGCACTGAGCTTGAAGCGTATAATCGGGGTGAGTGAAATTCTGTACTGAAATTCCGAGTTGGACTTGAATTTTGAAGTAGCGCTCGTATTTTCAGGTTTTGCATAGATTTGGATTTTGTATTTCATGCCTTTTAATTACTTTATTATGTATACCCAGATTGTCAAACCTATTGGGAAATATGTCCCATTCATGGCAACGACGTTGGCAAACATCACGAATATTTCGCTTATGCGCTGGCAGTATGACAAATACTAAACAAAAAATTCTAGCTTGAAAGTTCTAGCCCTTTCCGTAACAATTATTGTAAATATTGTGAAAATCATTTTTCCGAACACGATCAACTATAGAGAACTATCGGAAGGAACTTCTGTATTTACCGTGGATGGGAAGGAGATAGGACGCTCCACTGAAGCTGCACATCGAGGAGTGACGCAAGTGATAATATCAAGGGCAGTCATGTCCGGTCCTAATCTCCGTAACAATTTATATATTCCACACTCAAATTCATATTTACTTTTAGAGCATTCTACGTATTGTAGACTTTGAGTTTACTTTTATAATTGCAATAATAATTATTGTTTCAGTTTTCATCCCCTTCTGCATGAACATTTTGAAGAGTAGAGGACCCTTGAGGAAGTTCAAGGTTTTATCACGTTCTGTGCATATGAGTCTTTTTGCCGTCAATTTGGTATACTCCAGTCCCATCGCTTGTGCGTTGTATCCTCAAATACATCCGATATCGCCAACCAAATTGGAACCACATTTGCAGGTTTGGACGTTAAGAGTAATTTTTTTAAAGTTGATATTAACAGAAGTTGATTATTTGCAGACAATATAGAGAGTTAGCGCAATCTTTTACGTTTGCCCCTTATAAAACTAATGGAACTTATAGAACGTATGAACGTGCTTAAATTTACGGTAAAAATTTTATGGTCTTTGTGAAAAATTTTGAAAATCATGGAACATGAGATGAGATTTATGTAAAGAAAGCTGGTAAAATGCAAGTCATATGTAGGTAATAATTGTACCTTCAGATAATTCTTCGAACATTACGATGAAATGTCCGGGGAAAAACGTTTTTGCTGCATCAGCTAAGTCCGATGGTACATTTTAAGTGAAACTTCATATATGCGTTTAGTTGATCAAAATTTTCTTGGGTTTCATGTCATATGCAATCATACCTCCCAATGTTTATCACCCCTTCTCACAAGCTCATATACATGTATAGTCATATGAACTTGATGATATTTATGTATGAGGCACAATTATTAATAACGAAAAAAATAAATACCTGATGACGCACAGAAGCATTAAAACCATTGATCAGGGGGCGAGATTAAAATATGCTGATACGTAGTCATATTTACCATTTACCAACATAACCACAACACATGTTCTCAATTCCCAATCATCGCTTCGCTCATTACACGACCCTGATTTATCGGATGGAGTGGGAAATTTTAAATTTGAAGGGTTGTGTCGCGCATTTTAATAACGTAAATTCGTGTGATACAATTCCATCAGCTTTCTTCCGCCGAAATCCCGCATGGGGCTACGATTTTCGTAAAAATATCCCTGACGTACTTGACGGTCTAAAAACATATATTGGCGCAAACAATTTGACCTTACGCGAATGCACCCGCACAGATTAACCTCTGAGGTCAATCTGTGCAGTTTTTAAAAGTGCATGCATACCGCCGAATTGGTTCGACCGATTTCACTGAAAAGCAGAAATCTTTATGAAATATATACTCCAGCCAGTTAGTGTTTTTGAATGACCCCAATCACATTGACCCTCCAGAGGTCATCAAAGTTAATATGGGGCCAAGTTAAAAAATTGAGCCGTGGCCCCCATATTAACCTATACTTCTGCAAATTTTCAGTGAAAATGTCGTCAAATGTTTTTTTTGTATCGACGATGAAAGAACAAATTGAAGTAAACAAATTATGGTATAAAAGTGTCAAATCAGTTATCATGTGTGTAAATAAAGTAAATATATATTGAACAGGGGAAAATCAAGATATTACCAAATCCTCCCACCGTCCTTTATTATGACAAGGGTCTGTAAGTCCTGGCTTCTGTTCTTTATTAGCTACAAGAGCTGCAAGAAAGGAACAATATAGCCCTCCAAGATTTGTTTTACGATGCATTTACTTTAGGAGTAAAAACTTTTCGTCATACAATATTATTTTCAATAGTCAGTAAGCTATAGCTAATTGCAGCATTAGATAATCGTTTCCCATCGTTTGTAGGTTAAACTTTTGTTTTTGTGTAAATAGTAAGTAAGTACATATTAAATATGTATATGTTTACGTGTGCACGGTACAATAATAAAAAAAAATTAATTGTGATGTTATTTTGAGCTGCTTTATATTCTGCCAGAACTAGCAATGGACGATACAGCACTATACATTAGAGGTGGGGCCGAGATCAGAGGTCGGGGCTAAAAATAATGTATGACCGCTAGTTACGACCGGATCCAGGCTTTACATGAATGCTGTGACAGGTGAAGGTATCAATTCTGATATTTTTAACGGTTGGCCCACAGGTTAAGAAAGTACCCGAATTAGTTTAAAAATTAGTTTTACAAGACTACAATCTACAAGTTTTACAGGTAACCAAGAATTGCATGGTATGCATATATCATATAGAAAATCAATCCAAACCTTAGCCTATTTTATCCCAATTTAAATCCATGTTAAATCCATCCAACTACGCTGCGCGATGTCTTCATTTAGGTGTCAACTTGGAAAAATGACAATAATTTGGAGTGACTAGCGAACTAATACAACCATTTGAGACAAAATCATGCGGCAATAACAATCTTCCCTTTCAATTTGAGTTAATGAAGTACTGCGTCCCATCTCCAGTACATCCTCGAATCAAGTTTTGTGACCATGTGATAAACGTCAATTATCTTGTCAATGACTGACCTGGATCAATATGTCTTATAGCTCGAATTATGAATGGATGGTGTCGAACAAAAGCTAATCGATTTCAAAATAAATCGAAGAGCGCATTTCTAAACTAATTTATCAAATATCTATGGACGATTCGGAATTATTGAATAAGTTCAAATGACCTGGCGTTACTTATTTAAATTATTATTTGCAGACAAAAAATTTGATATTAGCAGCTTTGCCGAATTGGTGCAAGGGCAGCGAGGTGGCTATTTTCAATCTGGCCGGATAACCTAAACTCTAGGTTTACGCTGCATCCCATGAATTTACATCTACTATCCTTTCATCAGGTTGTGACACTTGGCCGTTGGTGACGTTTCGTCTTATTTGATTTTTTAGCTCTTATTGGCTGCATTAATAGGTGGCGCTAAGAGTGGCCAATAGTAGCCAGCGAAAACTCAGGTAAAACGTGACGTCAAATTGGCAAAGTGTCACAACTCGATGAATGGATAGTAAATTCACTTAAGTAAGGAAGTAATATTGCTTGTGCCGATTCATGCTTCCCGGGCAGGGGAATCATTTCACATTTGCTTTTGCATATTAGTTCTTAGTTAAATTAATCAGTATTTTTCATTCTTCGCCTCATCCGCCAATTAGCGAGATTTCATTCATCCGCTCCATCTGCCGATTAGGGCCACCCACCATTAAGCTCGAAACATGTTGATAAATAAATACCGTCGCCGCAATTGACGCATCTTTGTATTCTGCATGTTTTGCCTCAACTTGTTATGAAACTCGCTCATAATAAACCCATTCGTTCCTGATTCCCCTGATGAGTTTCTTCACCCATGCATTCTTTACAACTGCTTTCACCGCGCGTTGTCAAGTGACAAAAAGAGCATAAACTGTTAATAAAATACAAAATTGTTGATCGTAGTTTGAAATCGAAAAGCAAGGGCAGTGATTACACGAATAAAGTATGTTATGCCCCACCCTAATTATTACTTGTGCTAGGTAATAAAAAGATGAAACAACAAATCTTCTCTTACGGAACTAATAATTTTGTTAATTCTAAATGGAAAACATTATACACATCCAAACTCCAGGTTATATATCGTTATATATGCTACCCAACGGATCGCCACTATATACACAATATGACCGCCCTCCCCCAAGACTACTACTAATAGCTCCAACTACGTTTAAAGATAATATAAATACATACACGTTCAGTTAAACTCGCAACAAGTACCAAATCAATATGTCCACAAGGACTTACTTGATTTGATTTATTGGATACTGATGTACAACAAATGCAGTGTACCTGTTCAACAAAGATACATGAATTAGTATAAAGTTAGTAATTTAACATTTGATTTTGTACAAATCTCTTATTATAGTTTTGAAAGTATTTACTGTGGAACAAAGCTTCGTTACACTGTCTAATTTGTTCCAGTCGTTAACAACTCTTGATGTGAAGAAATTGTTTCGATGATTGCACTTAAATTTTGGTTTAATTATTTTTGGCGGTTTTCTCCCATTATTATGTACAGCAAAGAAATCTACCCTATTTAAATCATACTTGTTATTAATTATTTTATTAGTCTCCAGCGCCGAAATAAAACGTACTCTTTCCTCCACTCATGGCCATCCTAAAACCTCAATTATCTTCTGGTATGGAAGCTTCCGGCCAGACCCCTGACCATTTTGCTTGCCCTTCTTTGTGAACCCACTTTGGGGGTGTTCTTTGTGGGTGTTGCGGGTACTAGATGGTGATAGCATAATCCACTATTGGTCTTACTTATGTGTTGTAGAGCTTCGTCATTCTCTCCACATTTAAATTTCTTAAAGGTTCTGGAGATCATATGTAACAGAACGCCCGCTTTCCGATTCACTTGACGAATATGATCTGTTGGCTTTTAATCTTTGCTCGCTCGAACCCCTAGATCACGTACGTATTGTGTCTGAGAAATTTATTGCGGTGCTTCCGATTGTATAAATTGGTAAACAGACGGGGTCTTCTTTTGAAAAATATGTAGTGCTTCACATTTTCATAAATTTATCTTCAAGCCCTTGTTTGAGGGTATCACTAAAAACCAAACCTACCAAACCTACCAAACTCCAAACCTCCAATCGCAAATCCCACGGCATTTCCCGCTTGGTTTGGTTTGGTTAATGAGAATAAATATATCAATCCAACCAAACCCGCACTCCCAAATCATAAGGTATTTCCTATGTGGATTGGTTTATGCCAATAAATCCATACAAACTAACCAAACCCGACATTCCAAGTCTCAAAGTATTTCCGATTCGATAAAAATTCCATTTATTTTGTTTTGACAGTATATAGTCCAAGCTAATCCGTCGATATGAAATTCCTAGTCAATCCTGTCTTGGTTTCGTTTACGGAAGTTAATTTGTCATACTAAGCCAGTGAACGTAAATCAAAAATGGCTCCATTTTTCGTTTGCTTTTCTATGATTGTAAATACGCCAAAAGGCTAAAAAAGGCGAACCCCAATTTCAAGTTAATTCCGGTTTGGTTTAATTTTTTTTTTAAAATGCACTTAATTGAAAATCCCCAAATCCCATGCCATTCTGTGTTTTATTTGGGTTATTATAGTAATTTTTGAAAACTACCGAACTTTGAAAAAATCTACATTTTCCACCAAATAAGAAACCAATATCCATGTACCACTGAGCAAAATATCTCAGCCGGTCATTATCAGCATCAAATCAAATTCAGTGGATTTATGAGAGGGTACCCCAATTTTAGCTTTACATATACATACATTGTTATTTTGTCGGAAGCAAAAGCATTAGTAATAGATTATCTACATAGCATCTTATCTACTAGCATAAATACGTAACTAATCGTCATATCAGTGCAAGACAAAAAAAAAGCCTTGATAGGATTACACTCCTCTGCAAGTCACAAAGATAACTTGTTAGTAATTAATAGTTGTAGTGATAAGTTTGAGGCCACACTAAATGTAGGCATTGCACTACTAAAACGCTTTAGTGTGCATACGCGGTTAAATGGAATTACTTGTATTTTATCATTTCGAATTAATTGAATACTAAATAATAATACAAACTGTTTGGTTATTTTTGTAAAACCAAAGGTTGTTTCATTTTTTAAAATTATTATTTTAAGAAAAGAATATTGTCAAGTTTAAAAATTCATAATTATTACTAAATCCATTTGAAATGATTGGATAATTAAATGCAGCAATATGTTTAGCTGTTCTGTAATAATAATTTATTACAAACAGCAGTAGCCATCAACCAGTGAACTAAAGCTAACGTAAACCAATTTACTCTTCTTCTTGAATAAATCTATTTTTCTGTTTCTATTTAAACATCCACTCCATTCTCCTTCCTTCTCACCGATCACAGTCCAAACATTGGTCCTTCGAACCGGATAAAAAGAATCATCCGATTTTAAAGTAATTTTGGCTGGAGAATTCTGGAAAAATTGAAGATAGAAAAATGGAGGGTTTGGCCAGAATCAGGCATAATTTGGAGAGACGTCTGTTGAGGGTCAGAGGAAAAATAGAGTCTCATGGTAACCAGCAGTTGGAGCTGTTAGATGTTGACATTCTCGGGGAGCAAGTTGACAAAGTTTTAGTAGATTTCAATGAATTGTCTGATTCTATTTTGGTGGCTTGTTCTGAAGAGCAATTAAATGAACAAGAAGAGTCGTTAGCTGAGTTGTCTGATCGGATTTATGAGATGCGGAGAGCTTTCAAGGTGATTGCGGCTTCGAGTGTACATGCGGCTGAGGAAGCAATTCAACTCAACCGAAATTCAACAAATGATGCTACTCAAAATGCTATGAATGTTAAATTGCCTAAGTTGGACTTGCCAACTTTTTCCGGCAATATGTTAGAGTGGACACAATTTAAAGAATTGTTTGAATCGAGTGTTCACAATCAGAAATTAAGAGGAGCACAAAAGATGCAATACCTCATGGGTGTTCTTCAAGGAAAAGCGGCTGAGGTGCTACAAGGGTACCAAATATCAGACGCTAATTATGATGAGGC
>JAQFXU010005492.1:0-11581 GCA_034693705.1 Spatulosminthurus flaviceps | reverse complement strand
AAGGGAAATTGAATAAATTAAATGCATTGAATAAATTTCCCTGATATTGTCCCAAAATTTCTTATTCTTCAAAATTGTATTATCCCACGAGAAAAAAATTTTCCCTCCATGAAATTTTTTTAGGGCAAAATGGGTCAAATTTGAAAACCAAAATTTTAGCCAAATTTGCAACATGTATATTTTTTTGGGGGGAATGGGTAAAATTTGCAGAGCTAAATTTTCCAAGTTTTTCTCTTCAAAGTAAGCACACAAATTTTTTTCCAATGGTTTTTGGACAAGGTGCAAAATATTTTGGTGAAATCAAAGAACATATGATATTGACTAAATTTTCCAAAATTTTGATGACATTCTGGAAATACTTTGGGTTGAAAATTTGAAAAATTAGAGGAAAACAATTACTTTGGAATCAAACCGTAGAGGAAATGCGTTAAATTTGAAAAATTTTAGTGGAAATTTTGGGGGAACCAAAAAAATTTGAGGTAAAAATTTGAATGAGATCAGAATTTCTCAACTAGCAATAATATTTGCTCAAGTAAATGTTGTACAAATTTCAGGGAAATAACCCAAAATTCATCAAATAGTAAGAAATTTTGGTCAATTAATAGAAATTTTGATGAAATCGCAAGATATTTGTGTTACATCAAATTCAATTAATTATGAAGCCAAATTGGATTCAAATCGTTAACCCCACTAATTAAACGAACAAACCTATATAATAATTAATACCAACACTATTATTACCAACATCTCAGCATGAATTCTTACACCCAAAATGCAAAAAAAGCTAAATTTCCCCAACCTTACCCCTAACACACAAAAATATAGCGCCTTTTGACATTTAACCATCCATGAAAATCCACTTCCTCACAAAACCATGAAAATCCCAAATCTACGATCCTACATAAAAACTCACTCCACATGTATGAATTATTCAGAAACCCTTAGCCCTAATAACCTTCAAATTCCGCGTGACATGAACCCTTAAATTCCACCTAAAAATTCCCCAATCAAAAACCATGGGTACATGCACCAAATACCAATGCCCATGCAAATACTCCCCAGACTATGAAATATTTCGCTATAATTTTTCTCACTTTTTTTCCTTCCTCTCCCATAAAATTTACGGGATGCCCCATAACTTAATGAATATGCTCCTATGCCAATCAAACAGGCAAATCTACTAATTGTAATTGGGTGCTGTACATCCGACAGACCTAACTCTTATTACAGAAAGGATAATGAATTATTAGCAAAAATCCATTGCAACTTTATCATGAAAAAATGTGCTAAAAATTCACCCTCACATTTTAATCAACACTCATGCAAAGTACCCTATTATTTATTAAGTAGGCCAGTGCAGAGAGTACATAATGTATGTACACAGAGCAGAAGTTGTAGGTACACAAATTTTTACATATGTACGTGCAAAATAGCACGTACATTATGGGTGTGCATATTTGGACAGATATTTCATTTACAATAAACATGAAAAATTCATACATGGAAAAGGTGGTGATAAATTTTATGCAATTGATTTTTATCCGTTGGAAAATATTTTCCATTGAGTGAGTCCACTCCATTCGCCAGGCTTTAGCTCTATCCTTCGTATACAAAATGATGGATCGTCCAAACCCCACGTCTCCTTTCAAAAGCCCACAATGTAAAATGTCCATTGAAAAAATATTTTATTACCTTAACAATATTACATGCTTCGTAATATGTAACAATTAGAGCCAAGAAAATATATACACACCCCACATTAAAAAATATTATCCGTTTGAACAATGTAATTAGAAATTAAAAGCTCCTTAAAATTTGTCATACCGTTCTATTTTAATGAATGGGTTTTTTCCCTATAGTCAAAATTGAGGTCAATTAAAAATGTTAAGATTTTTAATTTGACCAAATAAAAAATTATTTTTCCAATCAATGGTTAACGGGCCAGGTCTTTAAGAGAGCATGATTGGAATTGGGAAAATTATTGGAGATCAAATGGGGAGGAGATGGGCAATAATTTTGTGTAAAGTATTTTCCATGGGGTTTTTTTCCTTTGCTGTTATGCGGTGTTAGGCTTAGGAGGTAGGATTTTTGCATAAGGAAAGTTTCTTAATCTATAATGAAGCTCGTTAGCGTCATAGTGAACTGAACGGGAAGATTTTTTATTGTGGAAAATGTGTCAAGATAAGGGACTTTATTGGATATTTGGGTAACATTCATAATTATTCGGTAATGAAATTAAATGGAGAAGAATTTTGGGATGAAAAAAGATTGGGAGAAAAAATTGTTTGGGAAAATAGGTTGGAAATTTATGGGTTAAATAATTCAAGGTTACGTTGAACTTTGGATGAGAAAGTGATCGATATTTTAATTAATATTAAAATACGAAAAATGTGAGTATGAAATTTCAAAAAAATACGCCCAGAAAGTTTGATATAGTCTTTCCAAATTTTAATAAAGAAATATTTTACCGTATTTGATCAAAATTTAAAAGCAATAATTTGGGGTAAATAATACATATATCGAAATTGAGGAAAATATTATAAATAAGACTTTCTCAACAAACTTGAGCAAATTGCTAAAAATGTGGAAAATTCATCAACATTTTAGGGGTAATTGACCAAATCAGTCAAAATTTGTGAAACATTAGTCCAAGTTGGGGCACGCATCATGCCAAAATTTATCACAATTTGCAAAATTTGACCAAAGTCCTAAATTATTTCTCAAGTTTTGACCAAAATAGACAAATTTACAAAAATTTCCCCAAATTTTTATTTCAATAACACATTTATTTTTACCAACTATTGAGCAAATATTTGACTAAAGCATTGCATAAATATTTTACAAACAATATGACACAATATTTCTACCCTTCTTTCGTGTTTCTCAAATTAGACCAAATTGTAAGAAAAAACTTAGACTTGACAAACAAGCTCATCTAAATCCCATAAAAATGCACGAAAATCAATTACGCTCCAAATTCACAACTAATTCCTTTGAGATCAAGGTAGAAAATATTATTATTTCCACCACCACCAACAAAAATCATGTCAAAATTTCCACGCGTGCACAATTCCCAACGAAAATGAAAGCACGCTTCCTCAACATAACTAAATTCATAGCCCTTTAAAAAATTAGGATCATTGCAATTGCAGGAGCAGCGTCTCACAAATCTTCACTATTAGCACTCGTAATGATTCCAAAGTGAATGTATGAATTAAAGCAGACGTAATAATGATGCTTGTCAATTTAATGGGCCGATAATTCCTGCATAAAAACCTCCCAAGTTTGTTAAACAGACGAGCCTCACATGACAGTTGAATACAAATTTTTCCTCACAAGAAAAATGACTTTTTATCATTTACATTTCTTAAGCTCCCTCAATGCATGTAATGAGCCATGTATTCAAATGAGCAAGTCCATCCCATTATATACATTTAAAGGTAAGAGGGATTTCGGAAGAGACAATGTCTTTAAATGCGGCCATAAAGTCCGATAAGATTTATCACCAAATGTGTGACAGTTCCTGGGTTACCCCATGCCTTTTTCAATTTTCCTACAGAAGAATGATTCTTTTTGTCGTGCAGACAATATTTTTTATTTGCCATACAAAATTGCTCTACACCGATGAGGAGGACTGATAAAATTATTTTCTTCGCGTAATAAAGTAACATTTTTTTTCTCTATGGAAATTAATGGGAGCAGTTTCCTCCTTATCCTTTACTCTGCATATACGAAAATTATGCAAGTTTTTCCCCTCACATATAATTAACAACAAGTTTCAAGTGTAGTAGCGTAGAAAAATTATTATCCCAGAGCAGAGGGTAGAATGACAATTAATCTCTTTTTAAATGCTCTCTTCTTATGAAATTTAGACGTGTAAAAAATTTTTTTCTTTTGAAATAAATGAGGAATTTTAGGGTCTTTGCACAAAAATGCATTTTCCCTGATAACATTGTCAGTTTTTTGTGGAGCAAATATTTTACCCTGCAGAGCCCACAAAAACGAATTTTTTTCCTTTTAATCTGTTGTCAAGAAAATTTATGGGTGTTGACGTGATATTTCATGCCATCTATTTACACCCTACATTGTCAGAGTTAAGTGTAGCGAATGGAGTGCATTGCAATATTTGCCTCATAATTATTCTCATGTCACTTAATTTCACATTTTATGCAACCATGGGGATTTTCAACAATTAAACGAGTTTTTTTATTATCTTAGGATTTTTGTACGTTGAAATATATTTTCCATATGGTAAAGGAGAATAAAGGAGATCGGTTGAGATTTTTAGGGTTATTTTTAAGGGGATAACGCACTTTGGTGTAAAATGATAAACAAATGTTGGCAAGAATATATTGAGCAAAAGTATTAAGAAAATATTTAGAAACAATTTCCTAAAATTTTCCCAAAACGAAAAATTTACCAGAATTTTCCAAAAAATTCACATTTTTCAAAAAATTACAACATTTTTCAAACATTCACACAATTTTACAAAAATTGAAAAAATTTATAAAATTCACAAAATTTTTCAAAAATTCACAAAATTTTTCAAACATTCATCCAATTTTTCAAAAATTCACCCAATTTTACAAAAATTCACTAAATTATACAAAAATGTACAAAAATGTACAAAAATTCACAACATTCGCAAAAATTTATAAAATTTCTCAAAAATTTTACAAAATTTCACCAAAATGTGTGTCAACAATTTTTACCATCCGGTGCTTTTAAAATTTGAATGACTAAACTTGACTCATGCCCAGGACAGATATCCGAGTAAGGCGGAGGCGGATCACAATTATTGCATTGTACGAACGGAGGCTGAATATTCAGAATGCTATCTCCAGTAACATCAAAGTAATTTGGGGGTGGGTCTTCCATCCCTAGAACAGCGCAAGTGCACGGTGGCTCTTGAGTCCCTGAAATAGAACACAACACTTTATAACATTTTTTAATGCATTTTGCGGGGCTCTTTATCAATGAAAATAATTATTATTGCTTAAAATCTCACCCTCTCCCGTAACTTCAAAGTCTTCCCAAGGAAATCTCCAGCGACAATAATTAAATTGAAACCGGACCCAAAGCAAATGACGGAATTTCCAGGAAACGACGACGAGTCCAATGGTGACAAAAAAAATCCACACTACTATCATTTTTCAACCCTAATTTTGAAATCCAACTTAACCCAATCAACCCATAGAGTAATTATTTACTCTTGTGTATATTTGCTCTGCTACAGGCAATTTGTTGTATAGTTATAACAGTAAAAACCGCATGAAGAGAAAATCTCATATTCCTATTAAAGTTTACTCCACTCTGGATATCAACGGAAAGGGAAGTGCTACTGGAATTGATATTAATCTCGTATGACTCAAGCCCATACACAAAGTACAATAAGAATAGTACACATACGCATAGTACGTACACACGTACATTTTCGTAATGAGACGCATAAGAAACGTTAAGAGAATTATTTGGGCTCTAATATTAGAATAGAATAAAATGACATCATCCTGCCGTACTATTCCGCAGATCGGGAATCTTCTCTACAAATAATTCACCCAATTACTCAAGTACGTACAATACTGGAGCATACCGCATTCCTAATGTGAGTCGTAATAGCCGCGAGGATGAAATAAGCTTATCAACATGCATGCTTATTAGCTTTGACATTAGCGAAGAAGCAGGATATTATGTGCATTACAAGTGCAATGCTATGGGCCTTCGTGCTTGGGTGACCTTTTACACAACCATACAGTAAAATACTGTCCGTCCATTGTTCCCTACCCTCTACGTACGTCCATCTTTCCATCTATACATACTTGATTACTCATCAAAAATGTGCGGATTTGGCTCAGATTTTTTTAACATTCTCACAATACATACCGTAAAGAGTACGGTGGAGTTTTTTATCCGCATGTTCGTGTAATCGTGTACAAAAATAAATTACAAATATTTTTTTCTTTTTTAACTATTTATCCGATCCAAGTAGTTCACTGGACTAAACGGGCTGCTCCAAAGCTAACAAGTTAAAGTGTTCAACATGTATTTTGATGTGCAACAAAGGATTTTCCGGTTTTATTGAGGAAGGAAAAATAAAGTGTGTGACAAGAGGACAGGAGAGAGAGAGAGAGAGAGAGAGAGAGGAAAAAATCCTATGAATTTGTCACTCATGATAATAGAGAGCCACTTCGGAGTCCGTACTGAACTTTAATCTACATCAATAATTGCCTACAATTAAATTCGTATTAGCGGACTGGGACTGGGAGGAGTTCAGCATTTTCACAAAGCATCGGCGGTTGTAAGGGTTTAAGCCAAAATATCGACCGGAATAAAATATTTCTACTGAATATTATTACTGAGCACTTTTTTGTATTTTTTTTTTACTTTTTTTTTTATTTTAGCACTTATTTCCATTCGAAGCTTAGGAACTTGAGATTGGGTGTGCTTGAGTCCTGTAGCCAAGCAAAAGTAACGAGCAGTGTAAATCTGTTGGTCATTATGTTGTGAAGAAATTTGGAGGAATATGAGGGAGTTAGTATCAAAGGGGAATATGTCCATAATTGGTCTCATTCTAGCAGTCGAACAGAAAGGTTCTTTTCTCTCTCTTATCTCTTAGGAGATTCTCATTCTTTTTCCCCTATTTCTTCTTTCCAAATCGGCTTTCCCCATTTTGGCTTCCACATTCGTCGGAATTGCATGGATTCACCAGGTCATTAGGTTGACGATTGTAACTTAGTATAGCTAAAGTCTCTTTTCGAGTGTCGTCTAAGTCCCGGGTTCAAATCCCGGAGTCACTTGTAGTTGGTATTAAAGGAAAGGGGTTTTCCCCCACTGAGTTTTTTCCCTGACCCCTCAGACTTATGACCGCCTGCATGAGTTATTTGGATCCCCGGTGATGTGCTGAAAATTCTACAGGTAAAAATACTGTTTTTAGACCATTTCCGTGGGGCAGTCAGTTGAGTCCCTGTTGGTGACGTCTATTTCCGTAAGGGATGCCAGATGAAGAGGTGCTGCCTTGTACAAAGGGGGAGCTCCGAGGAGAGGTCAACACGGGTCCGTATCCATCTTATTTGCTGACCCGCCGTATCCCATGGGGCTGAGCACATCCTTTTTTTCCTGCCTGTCGCTGACACTCCACAACAGCATTGGCGTGCATAAGCATGGAGTTAGTGAAATGGGGCCTCCTTGGAGGAGAAGACGGATGGTCGATTGCACTCGGAAGAAGTTGGACTTTCAAGTTTGGGATTTAACTATTTAACTTCTCTTGATGGGGTGGACTCATTTCCTTTCCTGAGAACAGCCAGTTTAGTCCAGTAGTACCTGGCCTCGGCCAGGGAGTGGCATGGATTCGATCTACCCAGATTGACCAAAACTACTGGCTGTGGGGTATGCATGGAGAGGTATGATTGTTAAGAAATGATCAATTGCTTCTTATATGATGACTTGAAACAATAATGGATATACAGTAGATTCTCTATATAGTGGCATCCAAGGGATCCCAGAAATTCTGCCACTATGGAGAGATGCCACTATAGCGCTCCAAGCATTTCCCCTACTAAGATTTAAGGTCACGCCACATCTGAAGGCATCACTGAAAAATTAGACAAAATTCTGTTGATTTACGTCAAAAAGAAACTTAGATTCCGTATAATTTAGTATTTTATCATTTTTCATCTGAAAATAGTCTAAATTTGGCCAAAAAAGGAGTAAAACGTGACTAAAACCAAAAAATTCTGCCATCATATGGAGATCTTTCAAAAAACCCTGCCACTGTAGCGTATACCTTAAACATGGGGAATCTCTGGGGAGGATTTGAGTCTGCCACTGTAGAGGGAATGCCATCTTAGGGAGAACCGCTATGTAGAGAATCTACTGTAATAATTAGGGAAAGTAAAAGTTGTGGTGTTTTTGATAAGCAGAGCCGAAGGTTGTGTCCTGTCGTGCCATTTACGTGGGATAGACAAAGGATGAGTATTTTGGGGGAACCACTATATAGAGATTATACTGTATATGCGAGAGTCTGTACACACCGGAAGGTGAAGGACGGACTATAAACTACCCATAGCATTATGTACATGTATACCATTCGTTAAAACTAATCTTGGGAAAATTATGGTGATAATAACTGAATCAAACCTTGGTGTTTAAATAAAGAAATTAAAATGATCTATTCACAAGTTACTCGTCCAATTCCAATGCTATTACTAAAGTTTGACGGTTTAGTTTTACTCCCACTAACATCACGTTGTTGAATATTAAGTGACAAACTTATTTAGTAATACTCGTATTCTTCTGGATTGAAAATGATAATCTGTGACGATGTCTGCATAAATCCCGCATAATTTAAACCGCGAGCAATTTATTGCTAATAATGAAAGGGTGATATTCAACCTCAACAATCACCTCAAAATGTTATTGTTATATGATACAAGGCAAAATCTGGTGCGAGTAAGAATAATAGGTATTTACGAAAGCATGAAAACTATCAGATGGTTTCAAAATTAAAGGCTGTAACAAAATAAGCGATGGAACTCGAGACAAAATACTCCAAAGCAGAGTACGGCTGAGAGCCAATAAATATGAAAGAGCGTTTCGATAAAATTCAAGTCCAACCCCAAAGCCTGAACCTTCCTGCCCATCCCTCTCAAGTACTTTAAATTGTAAACTGATTTCGAGAGTGCGCCAATCCTTTCATCCACCCAACCCAAAATCCCGCTCTCCACAACTTGTCTCATAAATTTCATAAGGAGGTGTTCAGGGGTTTGTCCGAAGATCCAGCCGTACCAGCCTTCAAACAAAGTCTCCTGGCTCAAAATAAAGGGACGATCAACTAAAGAATCCCTTCGACTCTCCGGAACTCTCCAGTCCAACATTTGACTTTTGAAATTGAGAAGAGCGCTGTTATTACATTTCGAAATTTCCTCTTCAATGGAAACATTGGGAAAGTTTTCTGGTAGAGCTAACCTATCAGTTATGAATTTTAATTGCTTCTCATCGATTATAATATGAGGATTTTTGATCTTATGTTGAGAAAACAACTGATGATACATGTAGATGTGGCCGATGCAAGTCAACTGTAGCGCATCTTTCCGATGTTGGAAAAAATTCGAGGTTTGGTTAGAATTGGAAATGAACTCCTTCTCGAACGTTTGAGGGTGAGCAATTATTATAGGGAAAATTTGGGATTCCTCCAATTCCGAGAAGTTGCTCATGCCAGTCGCAGGTTTGGGTGCGGTCAAGTCCGAAGTGAGTACTCCAACGTATCCATTGGTCAAAACAATGAAGGCAAGAAACATGGCAGATAAAACCACCTTGCGCCGGTCCCCGGAAATATAAATTGAATCTTGCCCGACTCCCACGAGGGTCCCAGCCAACATGAGAACTTGGTGGAGAAAATGGTTCAAACTAAAATTGCTTTGTAAGAAAATCCCCACAAATATTATGCTAATTGGCAAAAGCATCCAAATAGTGCTATCATATGGGCGAATGTATATTGAAAATGTTAAGGAATTGCTCAAGCCGTGGCAGGATAAAAATTGGATGGAATCCGACCGAATGGGTAGAAAATTGTCGTTCCCTACTTGACGGGCATTTGTCAATAAAAATGGGTGACATTTTGGATTGAGCCTATCAAATTTGCCGTACAAGGATTCATTTGAATATTTATCCCCTACAATCTCAAGTAAAACGAAGACAGATACGACAGATATCCGTTGGGTAAAAAGTTGTTTCCCAAGGCCGTGCAAGTGATTCAGCTGGGGTGAATCCGCCAAATCTGGCGCAAAATATGTAATTTGGTGCTCCATTTTGGCTAAATTTGTATGGAAGTAATTTCGCAAGTCACCCGAATTAGTCGATGTAAATGTAAGTAGCGCGGGTCTGTGATTAAGAGTGAAGAAACAGCTGATGCAAAATATCATTACTTTGGAGATGCCAACGGTATATTGAGAGGTGGAGTGCGTGGAAATAAATAAGAAAGTGATAAAGTGAATTCTTACTGGCGCAATATTTTTACCACTTATTTCCATTCGAAGGTGACGAAGGTGGGATTTTATGTAACTGGTCCTCGTTGCGACACAAAAATAACGAGCAGTGTAAACTCGTGTACTCATGACCATTGTAAGATGGAGAAATTTGGAGGAAATTGCTGAAGAAATCTTCTCTCCGGGAAGATTGTAGAGAAGTAAGAAGGCCTTGCATAAATGGCGCCTGGGGTATTTGTACCTGAGCCATTTGTAATAATGATTTCTGGACCAGACATATTCCTTAGCTGAATAGTCCCACTCGTCATTGTAGTAAATTAAGGGGATGGAGGCTTGGTTCAGATTTTCAATGCAGACATTTGGGGAAAAAATCATCTGCTCGCAATCTTCCAGGGCTCTTTGCCAGAGTTGGAGATCCAAAAAATTGATGTGCTTGCAGTTGACGGAGGAGACTGTGCAAATTGGATGAAAGATTGATATCAAAATTGACATTGTTAAAACAATATTTATTATGGCCATTTTTTCGATTTCATGGATATAATCGGGAAATATTGGTCTAGATTTTTCTCCAACAAATATTTTCTGACTTTTATACAAGCTGGCAAATGGGGAAAGAAATAGGAACTGCCTATATTTCAGTTGAAATACAAAAGACAAAACGTTAAAATGGGCACACCATAGTAACTCTTTTCAGTTTGCCACGCAAATAATTTTATTAGTAAGTGAAAGGCTCGTTTGGAAGATGATCGTGCAGGTAGAAAATCCCATTTGATGTAATTTTTTCACTTAGATAACGTGTTCCTGGCGTGTCTAGCCATTCTCAGTGAGTACAATATTTTGAGCTCATCAGTAAGGAAACGTCTTTTGGAGGCATGAAATGCAACATTTTGTCATGGGCACGTGGAGATGGGCTAATAAATTTTTAAATTATTCATTACTCAGGTATCGGTTATGTAGAGACACTTAAGTTGTCCTAATAATTACTAGAGTTTGAACACTTAGCCTTGATTTGGGGTGTGTTCAAATGTAAAACCAGTGGCTACCAAAAATATACGACCATTATTATAATTTTTGTAAACCCCTCACTTTATTTCCCTAGTTCTTCCGAGACAATTCCACAAAAAGTTAACTAATTCAAAGAAAGGAGTACAACCAAAATTTTACTGCCGATTTCCTTAAAACCGTCAAAATTTGAATATTAAATTACATTACACATGTCGGACCCAATGATCATCATACAATGGATCATAAAATGAAAGCCTGTCTAGGGCCCTGTTCCAATAGAGGATCATTCTACGACCCAATACCGGACCACTTAAGATTTTTCTTCTGATTGCATGCAAGACAAAAAAAATGAGGTCGAATGATGGAAAATGAGTGGACAGTCGGGCCAATTCCAAAGCATAACCAGCGCCTATCCTACTCGTCCTTTAGCTTCCCTTCTAATACTAATTACAAGCTGTAGATTTCTGAAAATATTTATTTTTACGAAGATGCGTTTTTTTAACTTGCAAGTTTTAAAATTTTCATCTTTTGAAAATTCGCTTGCTAAAAAAGAATCTAGGTATGCGTTTGCTCACCCCTTCAAAACAAAGATT
>JAQFXU010005491.1:0-11581 GCA_034693705.1 Spatulosminthurus flaviceps | reverse complement strand
TCTCATAACCCGCTATTTTTTCCTAATTCCAGACGCGTTCAAAACATGGTTTAAATTTCATGCAAAATTAAAACCTGGTCAAGACCGCCTATTGTGCCCTAAAAATAGCGAATGTATTACGAAATGAAAAATAGTTACCCCACTAACGGCTGGTGTTTCGCCAATTTTTGGTATTTTCTTAATCTTGAAATCAGACCTAAACAACAAAGTCACAAGTGGGAGATATTAAACCTTAAACTGTACCCCTCGACCATAGAATTTTTGGCACAACATGTTTATACATGACGAACACAGGACCTATGTTATCAGAAATTTTAACAAAAACTATGATTTTTCCTTAATGCTTTCCTGCTGCAAGGAAATCGTGTCAACAATATTTGTTTCCTATGCAAAGTATTCTACAGATGAAATTACGGGGCGGGTTTTGGACCAACCTAGCCCGCCCGATGTAAAATCATATAAATATTGGCCCGCCCAAAACCTACTTCCTTTTTTCAGGCCCGACCCGGACCAAACCCGAGCTGCATTTTTCAATTAAAGCCCAAACCCGCCAAAAACTCGGCCGGGTCGGGTTCGGGTTCGACCCGGGACAAAAACTCGGTCCCGGGTCCCACCTCTATCACAGGTGTAGGTGGATCACCACATTCCTCATCTTCACAACCATCCTTACCCTTGTAGCCGCAATCTTGAAACAGGATTTTTCCGTTTGCTTTTGATCTTTTCCAAATGCAACATGTTGCCTTTTCGTTGCATGGATAAATAGGGCCTCCTTTAGGGCCAGCGCAAGACGATTTATCCCTACATATACGGCATTGAATCTCCGCATCCGCGGTATCTGTAACAATAAGAGAGAGCCGTTTCAGCCGGCTCTATTTTCTATAGAATTTTAACTTCATATTCATTTAGAAAACTACGTGTGTACCAAAGATTAAAATTATCAGGAGCAGTGGCACCATAGCAAAATGCTTCGGGATCAGGAATGACACTGATTAAGGTTATATCGCATATATTATAAGTTATACAAGTGGTTGTGATAAAAGCTGAAGTTACTCACAAAAACTAACTCTTACAAACAACTTGTGTCCATCATTCATCATACTCATAACAAGTTCAATCAAAAATCCAGTACGAAGGTGTGCATAACAAAATAAGAATAATAATTAATAATATTATTACGAGATCCGTAATATTATTTTATTGGTCAAAATATTACTAAAAGTGCGAAATAAGAAAACTTTTAAATTGAAACATTTAAAATTTTTATAATTTCTTACGAATTATTCCAAAAATTATCACTATATATAAGTGTGAGCAGAATATTTCGGTGAAGGTAAATAAAACTAGAACCCCCACCAGCCACAATGTGGCTGGAAAGTCAGGCGGCATATAGCAAAAACTTTAGCGCGGCGGTTTGTTGTTGGTCATGCGCACAACTGCAACTGTGAGCATTGAACCAACGAACGAACCAAGACGACTCGGCTCATTTAAATACTTAGTATTGATGTTCAAGTAGAAATTGGAAAAATTTGAATAGAAATCGGGATGGGAAAAGTATAAATTCAAATTCGAATTAAAATATTTTTCCCATTGAATAACAATTCGGATTTTGGATACTTATTGAAGTTTTTTCGGATTCCGACATGAACTCGAATGTCATTTGAATATTTGGTCATACCGATTCCAATTCCAATACCTCCAGAGAATTTTTGCGTTCGAGAAAAAAAACTAACCCTGTTATAGTGCGCATTTTTTAAATCTACACTTTTCATTTTAAAAACAAATTAGGAAACCCTACCAGGGCGTAAAAACTACGGTAGAACACAGAAAATAGCAACAATAGCGGGGGTGAATGCGGCGGGGGCGGCGAAGGGAACAAAAGACATCATGATAAAAACATTCAAGCAATTGCTCTTCAGGAAATTTGGCCAATTTTACCGTGAAATACTAAACAGCTGATTGGAATAAATTTTAATCCTATCATTTTTTGTCTTTTTGGTAATACGTTGTGGTCATTTTCAATTTTACAATTTCATCCGTTTTTTTAGTCTTTTGGACTATTTTACGCAGTTTTTGGCTTCCATGCAATTTCAGCAAATTTTTTGTACCTTGATTTAAGGTCAATTTTTGCCGATATTTTTTCTCACCAAGATTTTTCACCAATTTGGACAAATTTTTAGCCACTTGATTTATGGTAAATTTGCCCAAATTGTTTCCCACTTGCATTTCTATAATTGTTATGTTATGGGTAATGCGTGTGAAATACTCAAAAACTTCTATTTAAATAGCAAACATAGGATCTAAAAACCCTGGCGGACTTTTTGGTTTGCTTAAGAAAAGCTAAATATCGCCAATCCCCTGAAAATGAAGGTATTAAACAACGGGGATTAGAATCTGATAAGCTTCGCCACCGCACTGTGCCTAAATTTCAGAAAATAGCGAAAATTTGTAATTTGGAAAAAAGTCGAAAAGTCAGCATAATATATTATATTGAGTTTTTCGATCATAATGACAAAGCGCATCTTTTCCCAAAATTTGTTGTAGTGACAACAAAGTAAAAAAGTAGTATTTTGTTTTCTTCAAAAGTCATTTGAGAGTGAAACAACGGTATAAATCAAATTTTTGGTCCTCCCAAAAATATATTATTCCCGTTCGATGAACGGGCGCCTTCACTTGTATATAAATATAAGTTTCAATAAAATAACAATAGTTTATTTTCAGCGTAATAATTCTCTACCCTTTTAAGCCCTCAATTGGTTATGAAATATCACTAGAAAACAATTTTGACAAAGATTGTAAATTATCGGAGTACACGATAAATTATTTCCAATCAAAGAAATAAATAAACTAAATTTTTAAAACGAAACTGCAACTTTGCACTTAAGTAGCAAAAATATTTTCTTTTTAATTCAATAGCGTACCAAATTAGTTGGTTATATGAAAATCAAGTAGAAATAAAATTAGTACAATATTTTCAAGGATTTCTTCAATGACGAAGTTTCAATTCCTTCTCCCAATTTAGTCTCGGGGCTTTAAAACTTTTAACTTGCAAAGGACCATAAAATTTCCCCAAAGTCTTTTACACATTCCATCATAAAAAGGCTTTTCTCAAAGGGTTCTTAACCGTTGTGCACAAGGTTAAAATATTTGCTAAACATTATTTGTGAATGCTCCAAAGGAATCTGAAGGTAAGATTTTATTACAAAAGAAAATAATATTTTGTTCTAAAAACTTAGTTCATAAAAACACTTAATTTATGAAAATTTGTAAGAAATTAATTTTTGATTATTTCCCCTTTTTAAGAACTAGGGGGCAATGAAACGGCAGCGTTGTCGTCCTGGCTTTCCTTTTTTGAATGGCCGCTGTGTCTCTAACAACAATAATCACAGCAATAACAACAACAATGGCTGGCAAGAAAATATGTGTTTTTAGGATTTTCTTGAAAATCTATGATTTCGTTAAACTTGAAATCATTTTTTAAAATTTTCATATTTTCCCCATATTTTCCTTCCGCCTTGAAAAATTTTGTAAAATATAATAATCTTTCCAAGTGCTACAAATTTATAATCTTCCAGAGATGGTAAAATGGGTAAATTTTCCAAGGCATAGAATTTGTAAATTTTCCGAGTAATGAATTTTTCGAAATTATTTTACCTTCACTTTACAACTCATTAATATATTCCTGACCCTATAAATATTCCATTTTGTTCTTTTAGCTTTAACTTATTCTTCACATCAAGACCCAATCTCTATAAGTTAACATTGTAGCCGGTTTTTTTAGCTCCAAACCTAAACTTATCCCTCAATTTGTATTGAAATTTTTTCTGGAATTTTTTCCCCACAAGATGCATAAAACACTCTTACTTCTGTTGTAGCATTATCTGTTTGTTTTGTTGTTGAAAGCTCAAGTTACCTCGGAAGTACAGGTAACAAAAGTTTAGGCTATTAATTAATATATTCTCTCTGTGCTGTTTGTAATGTTGTTTATAAATGTAATGATGCAATACATGATGTAACAAATGAGTGCTAACTGCAGGTGACTGCTTCGAAGAGAAATAAGGGGCCGAAGAAAGCTACAAACTAATTTGCTTTTACTACATTCCCTCATTAACTGATGTAGTTAATTCACAAATAAAGCTAACATAATTTATGCTATTTGGCTTCACACGAGTGTAACCCTAATGTTAATCTGCAGTAGGCCTTTATCAGTCTCTTGTGCATTTTACATGCTTACTTATTATTAGAGGCCCTTGTATGAGTGTAATGTGATGTGGAGGTGAAATCAGAACAGTGAATGTGGAATTATTTTGGAGGATGATTTTTGTGATGAAGAGCCTTATAGGCTCGCTATTCACCTCTTTAATAAGTAAATGAGTGGTCGGACCTGTTCAGTTCAGAACTGAAAATTTTCGGTTCAGTTCAGTTTGGTTCAGAGGAATTGCAGTTGGTATCAAATATGTGCTACAAGCATTTTATTAGTTTTCCTTCCACCTTCGCGGAATCGCGGAATATGGATGAAACAGTAAAACTGGATTTTAAATGAAGTTCTGATTTTATTAGAATAGAAGATTTCGGATTAAGATGGAGGTTACAATCCAGAGGGAAGCACTGAGGATATGGCAAGAACTTGTATCCGTCTTTATGGGGCATCGGCATATTTCTGGTGTGGTGGTTCTCATGGTTGAGAGTGTAGTTGTACCCACTGATACCTCCGTCGTAGTCATTTCTTTTTCGGTGGTGGTGGTCGTGGGCTCTTCCGTGGGTTCAGGGCATGGACAAGGTTCCGTCCCATTGGGAAACACGTTTCGTTTGTATTCGTCCCAATTGTCGGTGCCGTCAGGGTTTTTCACATTTCCTTTCGGACGGTACACAGTCATGATGATAGTTTGATTAACTCCTAGATACCACATGTATGCAAATCCGATTGTAGTTGAACCTACCCAAACCATTTGGGTAAAGGCTTTAAAATTTCCAGTGGATTTGGCGGGGTCGTCAAAATTGTATCCCTTATAGTTTTCGTACCACCCCTTCATAATTTTCCGGACTGTCTTTCCATGCTGGTAATATACGAGGCCATCATGAATCTCATAAGTCATCCCGGTATTGTTAAGGTTGTAATCACCACGAGGAGGGCACTCATCAAAATTAACCGTCCCATTTTTTTCATATTGATTTTGCCATGCTTCTGAGCAATCTTCAGCGAAGAGCGAAAGCTGCAAAAGGTTGGGCACACAATAAATATGCCTAAAGCATAAATGTAAAGAAACACGAAGCTGAAACAGAGTCTATGAAGTACTTCGCAAAACACCACTTCATGTCATGAACACAGCATTGTTTCAATGATTTTTGGCTAAAGTTTTTGTCTAATGGGTTGAGAGCGTTTTTGTCCGAATTTGGCTTCTTGAACTGCTCATTCGGGCATAGATGTGACAATAACTACAGACAATTATTTTGTGATAGCCAGCGACAAAATTAGCTAAGGGGGAGTTACGAGGTAATTCCGCCCCGATTACTATAGTCCGCTGACGTAAATCCCGCTAACAATTCCGCCAGCGATTATTCCGCCGACAATAAGTCCGACAGCGTCATTTCCGACTCACCGTACGATAATCCTGCCGAGGCTAGATTACTCTTTTGAACAATTTTCATAACTTTCATAGGAAGCAATAAATTGTTCCCACAGTAACGGACTGTCCTTTTTTGCATAGCTATAGCTACTCAATTTCGACTAGCAGATGAAAGATTAAAATAAACTTATTGTTGCCGTCAGAGCATAATATTGAGATACACAAAGATTCAGATAGAACACACATGATTTGAGAACCGACTCACAGTAAGTACTTACTTTACTCGCGTAAATATGCTGCCACACACCAATATATTATATTGAAGAATGGGGAGACTAGTTTACATTAAAAAGTACTAATAAAACATTTTACTGTCCCCCTTTGAGCATCAAAAGTAACCCGACCTTCCCCCACCTGCACTCGACCTGACAACCACCATAAACGTCCCCCACTCGGTGTAAGACACAGAATTTGTTGAATAAGTGTTTTTGTGATTAACAAGTTTTGGGGGCGGCAATATTAAGGCATACATACTGTGGATATCGTAGTTTTAAGCTCGTAACACGGCTATGGATGAACATACACAATAATGGCTTAAAATACTAATATTAGTGCCGAATGAAAGCCGTGTGAGTCTACAAAATATGTATGTATAATATAATTGGAAAGTTAACTTAAAGTTGTTTAGCATTATGACATCCAAGGAAGGAGAGGTGTCATGACAGTAAAAAGCCGTCATGCCCTTCATTCACAAACTCACTATGGTTGGTTTCACTGCTCGCAAGTAGAGGTTTCAACAAAAATGCAAAATGTATAACTTTACCATTAGGAATTATTAGGAGTCGATAGAAGTTCAAACAACTTACGTAAATGTCAGAATTTCTAATCAAAGGAGCACCGTGCAATTTGCGGTATTCATCATGAGCTCCTCGCACCGCGTCAAAAACTGCAATATATAAAAAGAATGGGATAATATTAAAAGTCAAGCGAATCGACTAAAAGCCTGGCTATGTGGCTATTGTTTAGTTACTGGTACACGGGGAAACGTTTGTACCACTTGCCAACAAACATTGCAGTGTTGGTACAAGCACTGGGAAATATATTTTGTCGTAGTACAATTCCTTTGTACCAGTAAAGTGTACCACTTTACTGACCATCGTTAAAGCTATAGTAGTGCCTTTGACGATTTCCCAACCTTAAAACTTTCATGTACCACATTTGTTTTTTACCATATTTATTTTTGTACCGCTTACTTAATTGGTACTTCTTCCCTTGGCCCAAAACCCCACCCAAACCAAAGAACCAATCTTTCTAGTGTTCCCGTTTTTAAAATCGTGGTGTGGTACAACAAATGTGTGGTACTGAAGGAATGTACCAGCACATTTACAAGGTACAAACATAGCAAAGTGTGAAAGAAGTTTTCAACTGGACTTAATGAAAGAATAAAAATTAATAATGTAATATTTTAACTAGCATAAGCTTAGAAAATATTTAAAATTTGATTATAAAAATCCGGGTTCAAGCGGGATCGGGTACCGGGTACGCCTTGTCGATTCCATCAATGTGAACCCGTTGGGAACGGGTCTTGATAAGTTATGAAAAAAGGGGACTCGGGTACAGCAACAAAAACCCGAAAATTTCGGGTCCATACTGGGGACGGGTGCTGCGGTAAATGATTTTAGTCGGGTCTCGGTAGGGTCGGGAACGCGTTCCTCAGAATTTGTACCCATTGCGCACACTGCAATGGAGTGACTGTTATAATAAGGTGTGCGGCAATAAAGAATTAAATAAAACATAAGTAAAAATGAATGGAGCTCAGGCGTATGAGCTCAGTTGCATTTCCTCCAGTGTATTTACCACGCTAGTATTTATCGCTGAAGTAAGTGCCATACATATACTTTCCGCTGTTATTTAATTGTTAGGACGGTGTTAGCCCCCTTATAAAATACTCTAACTCTGCGTCCGTACTTTTGATGTCTCTCACCACGATTACTCAAACAGCACTCGACCGATTCCGTTCAAAATTTTTGTAAACATCATACGTAGGCTCAGGCTCATGACTCTCTAAGCTTGTTATTGATTGAAATCCGTCCGCGTGCTCGTGCATCACAAAATAAAACCCACACAAGTTGATCAATTTCATTAATAATTTAAACACACGTAACATGTATAGTACATTTTTTCAAAAATCAAAACCAGTTCCGTAGTTTTCGATTTAAAATCAAATAAAATTTTAAAAAGTTGTGGGTCCATTTTGGTAATTTTAGATTTATTGAAATTCGTGGATTCATTTTTGAGAAAAAGATCTTGAAATTTTGAAAATTAAAGTGAAACTTGATCCAGGAATTAACGCTATTAACTCTATTGTATGCACTTCGCGCATTCACGGATATCTAATGTCCACCACACTACCCCTAGGTCTACAACCTAATTCCTTGGCCCAGCTTTGATTTCTCTTATTTCTCCGATTCTTTCCGATTTTATTACTCGGGATTCCAGAGTCCGATCCAAATGAACCATGAGGAGATATCATCAGGTTTATATATTCTATCGACCTACATTTTCAATTGTGGTGAATTTCTTAAAACTTTTACTTACGGTTTGAGTCTAGCTAATAATACTATACCCATCTTATCTAGAATAAAACAGTAATAGCTCTATAGAAAGCAGCAAGAGAAATGTCACGATAACACCTCTCGACCTAACCAACCGATTTTTAAATAACGAATATTTTACTGCATGGGAAGTAGCAATAAATTAATTTCGCCTTTACGGAGCTGTGTTTAGAGTCGGCCGTGAAGGCAGTTTCACTTGATGATTCGTTCAGTTTCATGCGAATTCCGCGTTTATAGTCCAACAGAAAAAAAGATAAGATAAGACATAAAAAAATCAATAGTGAAAGAAAAGTTTCACGGAGTGATTCTGTACTAAAACTTTTCGTGAACTGTAAACACAGCTTTAGGGTGTACGTAGGTACTAACATGTTTTTTGAGTCAACTGCTACTTAAGCACGAATTACTAAGCAGGTTTAAAATACTCACCTGTTTCATCATCTTCAGACTTGGCCGTTGTCGACTGAACCAGTAGTATTTCGAGGAAAGTGCCAACAATTACGAGATAAGAGACAAACATCGTGTGATTATAAGGTCATCTTTCTGGTCTGGTTTGAATTCAGGTAATTATTGTTGGCGTTTGAACTGCATCGATAAAATCCATTTCGGTATCGTTAAATTAAAAGCATTTTTTTTCAACAATAAAATTATTATAATAATTATAATATTATTATATTTATTGAAATCGAAGAATTATTCTTCGATTTCAATTAGTCCTTAAGCATAATGTTGGAGTAATAGCATTGCCGGGTTGGATAAAATGATTTGATTGCATGGTAAACAAGTTGAGGCAAAAAAATGCTGTACGAAGATCGCGCACAGCAAAATAAGAATAACATTATTATTACAAAATTGATTCGAAAATAATGCAAAACAATAAACCTTGGAAAAAAGAAAAATCCTAAATTGAAAAAATTATATCTATTCTTTAAAAGTCCTTTGATTCCTTTGCAAAAGTATTAAAAATATTTTGACCCATAAACTAGAACATATTATTTCAATATCAAAATTATTATTGAGATGTGTGTGTCTGAGTATATATATAATAACATTTATTCGGGTCGATACATGGCATAAGCCTTTACAACCTTTTGGTGTGCTACATCATAGATATATCATTTCATATCAGTATAATTAATAAAATTATAATTTTCATACATCAATTACAAATTCGAGTGGTTTTATAATTTAATACAGAATTTTTGAGGTATTTTTCAAGAGCAAATAATAGGAATTGTACAGTATAATATTTTGTGTGTCTGAGTAGCAGTAGCAATGATGTTGCAAGAGCAACCATGGTTTTGGCTAGTAATACTCCATTTAACTCTAAGCCTGATTCCTATAACTTCCTTGTATTTGAAAAACGTTAGCACTGAACTTCGCAAAAATAAAACAAAATATGAATGGATGCTGAACTTTTATAGTAATAAATTTATTGGCCAGAAGATTATAATATCTACTGAATCCGGTTAGTTATTGAAATCCTAAACTTTTCTTAAGATTTACATACTTCGTTAGGACAAAATGTGGTCAGCATTTTATTCATTTTCTTGCTTACTTGGGCAAATTTGGGTGCAACAATAGCTGCAAATTACTAGTCTTCATAGTTACAACGGGTGTTCCAATACTCTGCGAAAGTGCGAAGCTCTGAATTAGACTAGAACAGAAGATGTCGGACTATAGTGGAGGTTATAATCCAGAAGGTAGCGCCGAGGAGATGACAAGAACTATTATCCGTCTTCATGGGGCATCGAGATGTTTCTGGTGTAGTTGTTCTGATGGTGGAGAGCGTAGTAGAATCCACTGATACCTCAGTCGTAGTCATTTCTTTTTCGGTGGTGGTGGTCGCTGGCTCTTCCGTTGTTTCAGGGCATGGACAAGGCTCCGTACCATTAGGAAACACGTTTCGTTTGTATTCGTCCCAATTGTCGGTGCCGTCAGGGTTTTTCACATTTCCTGGTGGTTGGTACATAGCAATAACCAAGGTTTTGTTATCGGTAACACTTCCTGCAAGGTAAGGAAAAACGGCAAGTCCTAATACAGTAGAACCTACCCAAACTATTTGGGTAAAGGCTTTAAAATTTCCAGAAGATTTGGCCGGGTCATCAAAATTGTAGCCCTTATAATTATCGTACCAGCCGTTTACAATTTTCTGGACTTTGATTCCGTCACTAGGTCGTATGAATTCGTTAACAATCTCGTAATTTAAGCCAGTATTCTTAGAGTTGTAATCTCCATAAGGAGGACACTCTGTAAAAATGACTGTCCCATTTTTCTGATAATCCTTTGTCCACTCTTCAGTGCAATTGTCAGCGTATGCCGAGAGCTGGAATAGGTAGAGCATAAACGTTTATTATACCGAAAACCGAAGAAGCCATAAATGTAAAGTTTTATGAAGCTGAAACACTTTTCTTGGAAGTATTTCGTCCAATAGTTTATGAACACATTTGTTCAGTGGTAATTTACCATAATATTTCGCCAATGGTTAGTGGGAAATAAATACTTCATACTGTTGCAACCCATTTTTTAATATGCTCACGTGGAAATGTGTAAAGTTTCGACAGCAATCAATCGACGGGAAAAAACAGCAAAAGTCTAATTAAAGTAATGCTATGAATAAATATGTAGTCCGACTAGAGAGACACTAAGCGGGTCCTCACAAGGGGACAATTCCACAAAAATCCCCCGCACACATAACTTAAACTGAATGCTATCATTTAGATTTAAGGATTGGAGTAAAAAACCGTGTAATCATGACCTTCATTCTGATACTCTTGGATTGGTTTCTGTCCTCTCAAGTACATAAAGGTTAAAACAAAAATACCACATGTCTACAACTTACGTAACTGTCAGTATTACTAAACAAGGGAGCACCGTGCAATTTGCGGTAGTTATTATGAGTTTCTAGAGCCGCTTTGAAAACTGCAAAATGTAAAAAGAATGTGTTAATATTAAACACACAATTAAACCAACAAAGTGACTAAAAGCTTAAAGCTTCAGCAGATTGTATTGTAGTACAGAAATATACTCTAGCAAATAATAATGGAGCATGACAGCAAAATGACTAATCCTCAATAATATAAACTTTCACACTACACTTTCACTTTACAAAAGACAAGTTGCAAAAAACGCAGAACGAAGATGCGCACAGCAAAATAAGAATCAAAATTCAGGATGATTTTTATTATTTTGCTAATCTCGTACCTCCTTTTATTACCCTATAAAAATGATTATTTCAAAATAACAAAACCTTCGATACAAGAAAAATCTAATCTTATTAACTAAAAGCTTCATCGTCGGGATGATGATGATGATGATGATGATGGGTTTCGTCCTTATGTACATTATGTTGTACAAACGTAGAACGCAACGTCCTGATTCAATTGGTTGTTTTTTTAATTGAAA
>JAQFXU010005490.1:0-11583 GCA_034693705.1 Spatulosminthurus flaviceps | reverse complement strand
GATATTCCCAAGGTTAAGCAGATGATTTTCATGAAGTAATTGTAATTCGCTTTCACCAAGTTATGCATTTGTATTTCCACTTGTATTTCCCTCAAATTCAAGCAAATATTTTCCAAAGAAACCCAATCTTGGGAATTGTGCTGGTAGGACCTAGGACACAAATGCAGTTAATTAACTTTGAGCACCCGATTAAGCCCATATCTGAGTAAAATTTTCAGAAACTCATTTAATCCAGTCCAAATTTAATATAATCCAATCAAAATTGTTTCACCTCTCCCAACGAAAATATTGAGTTGAAAAACCAGAATATGAGGCAGTTTGGCTTAAATTTAGGTAAATATTTATTTTAATCCGATTTTTTACTTACAACATATTGGTCCTGATCGGATCGAAGACAGTGTTTGTAACTCTTGGTACGCCAAGCAAGACCCCATAACAAACGTAGCAAACCCCACCGGCATTGATAACCAGCGCCATGAATTCCAGCCCACATCCCAGCACAAAAGTGACTGAATTTTGAATTGGAAAATCCGCATACATCCAAAATCCAAATGTAGGTTCGAGTACACAGAGCATAGTGAATCCCACTGCGAAACTATATACTGACATTGGGAATGTAATTATTGAGATTTCCAGGAGACTATGCCCCCTCAAACTTGCAAGGATGACTTTTAAGCTGGTGGCCATGGTCGACATGAGTTGGGAGCTCCCCTTTTTGGTTGCTCCTTCAAGACTTGGGCCAGTGGGTAGTTCTCTGGCGAGATCATTTCCATTTGTGATGGCTGCAAAATGAAAAGGTTAAAATTAATAAGGAATATCCTGGTATGGACTAAGCCAGCCACTATTTTGCAGAGCTACTATTGGCGTATAAATGTGTGGGGCGTGAATACTCCAAACCAGGGCTGAAGTATTTACAGCTCTGTAAATGCTAACCGCACCTTGCCCTTGTGAATCTTTTTGAATTATCTCTCGATGCAGCAGTGACAAAAGTTGAACCCAATCGTCTACATGGACATAACCGTGCATTACGATGTGGTACCAGCCGCTGAATGCAAAGGAAGAAACCATTAAGTTGCACATGATCTCATGTGACCCCACGAATTTGCTCCCAGAAAATGATTGAAACAATCGAACGGATTTGTGAACCATGTTGAAGGTGTAGAGCAAAAACAGAAATTTGCTCAACCCAAGTCTCCATTCATTCGTCTCTTTTTTAACTTCCCCTGTTTTCCTATCAAATGTTATCGGGAGAATGCAAACTTTTGATATGAAATCAATTGCAAGAAAATTCTGAGACAAATCTTTCGCTTCCAACATGTTTGGACCAAGTGACCCAATGAGACGGATACTCGTGTTTTATACCGCGGTGCGGTGGGTTGCAGCTGAGTGAACAGTTTAAATTTCATTGGAAGGGTTTATGAAAAAATAACAGCGGAGCTCTCACCATGCAATAATTTGGATGCAATCAGTGCATTCAAATAAAGGAATTTTAAATTTTGTATGAATTATTTCCAAGATCAAAGGAAGTTTAATTAGTTTTCTCCATTAACTGAGATTTTGTTGAATTAAATTTTTAGTGGGTGTTAACGAGGAATACTTATGACTTGAATAATTTGATGAAAATAAATGCCTCGTGATTGGCCATCATAATTATTTTACTTATTACACAAAAATGCAAAACTTCATTTATTTTTAGCCTTATTAGCAATCGATAATGCTCTGCTGACTGTCCATTATACCGTGACGCCCGCAATTTTACTAAAATAAAATGCCATTTAGCTCATTATAGCATAGTGTTGTTTATCTGTAGGTAAAAGGTAAATGTATGCATAATTCCCTACCTACGGGTCACCGTATGAGGAATGACTATTTTTACATGACAATTTATGATTTACAGTGTTCTTGAAATTCCCGTAAAGTGCAATCATAATTTTATCATCGAGGTTTCACTATTACAAGGTCAGTCCAGAGTAGAAAGTAAGTTGTCACGCGACCCTCGATTTGAACGAACTTTCTCGTAATTTAATATACCTGAGTATTGATTAAAAGTATTGACGCAAGTATGAATTTAACACTCTTTATATACAAACATGCCTTTCCATTAACTTCATTTATTAACCATCCGACTCTATTCCTCCCCAGAGATAGCCCATGTTTAAGGTACACGCTATTTTGGCGGATTTTGTATGAGTATTTTTATTTTTTACCCCATTTTACCCCTTTTTTGGCCAAAATTCAAGCATTTACATACGATTTTATTTTATTCGCTTCATATGGAAATTATTTGATTTTGTTTACTCAAAATATAAGTTGTTGATGCACGAGCAATAATACGTATGACTAAAATAATATGAAAAGCGTATGTCAATATGCACCTGTTTCTACTAGAGCAGTTAATGGATTATTATTATTTAAGGATAGTTAAAAATCCATTTAGATTCATTCCAAGATAATATGTAGTTCTAGGATTTGTGATGAATAATTTGTTTAGCTAAGGAATTGAGCTATTTTAGCGGTTTTAAGGTCAACTCATAATTTCCTTTGTATTTTACGATAAACGAACCCAAATTAATTTTAAAGAAAAAATTGCTTCGCCTAATTTTTCCGTCTCTTTCGTATGCTGCGTAATGATTTGTCAAGATTCTTGTCTTTAAGAGGTTTTTGCCTAACCTCGGAGCTATTAATTCCTTGGAGATCAATCAAGTACATATAATTAATCGAATATTTGTTAACGAGGACAATGTTTCCAAGAACATTTTTTGGGACAAAGTTTTGCTATGATTACTCAACCCGGACATAGGGAATTGAACTGAAATTGAGCAAATAGTATAAATTGGTTCAAAGTGATTTTTAAAATGGTTCATCTTCAACTGCATCTTTGCACAAAATTTTATCCCTCCACTGCTACCATGCTGTCCACCAAATTGGACCATAAATGTCAAATTCTTCAACATTGGTTAAATGGAGAGACATCATTCACAACGGCCCGTGGTCCACAGCCATGCCTGTACATATTGTAAACGTAGACATTTTTGTACAAAACGTTACTTAGGTTTTTTCGATGTTGCCCAAAATTTCGCCATTGACATTATAAAAGGCTCAAAAACATCCTTAAAAAATTAGGGAATTTTGGTTAGTTACAACTCTAGCTGCTGTCCACGCAGAGACGAGAAACTGGAAGATTCTGAATGATAACATTTTTAGCTTTCATAATTGAATGTACTCAAACTTTTATTCTTCCGTGGACCTAAGATATGGGGGCTGAAGCTACTGGGGTATAAAAGCCTATGATTGAGGCACCTGTGCGTAACCTCAATGAAGAAAAAATTAGGACATTTTTATGAATTTTTTTATTGCACCCATCATCAATTTTGAATCATTTATTAATTGTATTGGAGAAACGGTTAGGGAAGAGAATCTATACAACAATTTGGTTGCAGAGGTCAGTATGGAGTCTGTAAAAATAAAATAGATACGAACATTGTCTACAATTTTCCTCAAGTTTTTCCACCCCTCTAGGGCAGTAGTAGATGGTCTACAATCATTTGGTAGAGGTGCCATGTCTACATGGAAATCATAGGCCAAAATTTTCAGGTACAATTATTTTCTGGTGAAAATAAATACTATATAAAACGCATGTGCAAGTAAAGTTTTCATTAAAAACTCGTCACTTTATTTTTAAAACCCGCCCGAATATTTTCTCTAATTTTTTCTAATCTTTGAAAACATTCAATTCCCGGGAATTATTTTCTTGGATTATTCTGGTCTGAAGTCCGTAGCCTCTAAGGACAGCGATTTAATTTCTTCGCTTGTACTTAATTGGCCCTTCAAAAATGCCAGTACTTTCTCCATCACAGTGTCACAAGATGGAAGCTCTCCCTTTCCAATTTGTTTCCGCTTCGTCGTCGCCACTGTAAATTTACAGGTGTACACATTGGGCCGAATCTTGTAGAAAGAATATTTACTCTCTAATTTGTCCACGAAAGTGTTATAAAGGTGCTGGATTTTGGTCTTTAGTATTTCTTCGTCCAAAAGGTTTCCTGTTCGGAGCAAATTAAATGACATGGAAGGATTTACATGTAAGAATGTGAGAAACTTTGTATAAAAAACTGCTTTCACCCACCTCCAACTTTAATGGTCTGTGTCAATGAATCTCCGTACAGCTTATTTTTCACATTTGTGGCCCATTCAATCTTAGGTTTTCTTATTGGTTCTTGGTCTGTTCTTGTGGAAATTGTAAGACCATCGGGCTTATTTAGAGAATATGCATGCTTTGCTGCCAAGAGACTGTAACCAACCCCAATGGAAACTTCATAACCAGGGAAACTCATTTGTTGACCATTTACCTGGATTTCCTTAGCAGTTTTAAGAAATTCCATCAGCTCAAAGGCAATGGCTGCACCCCAAATAAGCCTTGCTTCCGGTCCTTGGGGTGCAATTTCGAAAATATTTTGAATTTTTTCGTAGAGCTGAGCTTCTGCTAATTTTACATCTTCCAATTCCATTATTGTTCGCGCTGACCCTTCTTGGTCGGGACTAATGAATTGCGTGGATTTCTGTGCTTCTATCATTTGGAGGATTGCCATTGATAAAGGAGTGGAACCGTTTTGATGGATTATCTCCATTTCATCGAGAGTGTTTGCAGGTGTATTTTGCAGATCCGTGATTAGATCCGTTACATCAACGTAAAATTCGTCCTGGGACCGCAACTCAATAATCATATCATCTGAGTGGAGGACATTTTCCCGATATTTTAGTAGGCTGGAGATTAGCAAATCGGATTGGACTTGCAAAGTCAAAGTATCTTGTAAGCCATTATTTTCCGGTCGATAGATGACTTTGAGGTCAGCTCCAACTTTATACTCTGCCTCGTTAACAAATAGCATATCTTTAGTAACCCCACGGCTCCGAGCTGCGTAGTTTGATGTCAAAATGCTAAATATAGAATAATACAAAAGAAAGAGGCGTCTATTTTTTATACCGCTTAATACGTTTATGATGGTTTCTCGAGTGTTTGCGTCCTAAGTAAATTCCATTTATGGGCTAATTACAATGCATGAAAGAGCAGTGGCTACCTATTTTCCAGTCCCATTCAAGTAGGATTTTCGAAACTTATATTATAGTAAATAAAGTTGTACAAATTAAAACTCCAAAAATTGCCGTAAATGGTGCAAAAATTTCCAAAAATGGGGCAAAATTTGCTCCAGACTTATGGGCCAAATTTTACTCCATGGCAATTTTTGTAGTTATTTTCTCCCTATTTTTGGCAATTTTCGCCCCACTGATTGCTGTCTATGTTTGTCCCAGGTTACACTATAGGAATAATAGAGGGACAATGTTTTGCCAAGAAGTAAATTGGACCTACTCATGTAGCTTGAACAATAAAAATAATTTTTATGTATACATATCATTGGAGTTCGCAACAACCACGGGTACGTCAGGTCCAATGCCTTGCAACTCCGGATGCTTGTTGGCTTTCATCCAGACTTGATACTCAAAGCAGTCTACATCAATTACCAGCACGACTCGGCTCGTATCGTTCAAGTGGTCAGCCATAGTTGAATGAATATCTTTACAATATAAAAAAGTCAATTCTGTCACTAACAATAAGAGTCGCGGGAAAAATTTATACGGTGTGACATATATTTAATCTACTGGGGATTGCAAATTGGAAGCGGTAAAATATACTGGTAATTTTAAAAATAAATACTATTTTAGAACTTTTTTTCCTGTTTATTATTTAATTTTCAAATATTTTAGTAATTAATTTTGACACTTTACCCCAATTAGCTTACCCTTTTAAGATGAGTAGGTCTATTGAATCTGAAACAGCAAACTTGTAAAATGTATAACTTTTTGGACTTTACAAGAAAATCAAATAGTAGGGAAAATTTGAGGTAAACCTTTTCCAAGTGAAACTCTTTTTATTACTGACCCTGGTCAGCGTGAATTGTCCCAATTATTATAGGATGGATGGAATTTTCTAGACTAAATATGCATTTCTCTTTTAACGTGTATTTTATTTGCATTTCATTTCCGTACTTATTGTCTCATATCAAAAGTGCGATAATGACAAACTATCATGACGGTTATGTTTGATGTAATATTATTGTATGTACGTAGCTTAATGCAATAAACACTGATTTGAAGTGTGTCTGGCGTGTGCCTGGAGTGTGAGTAGCTGATAAAATAATTGTCTAACGTGTGAGGGGTTCATGTTTGAATTTAGGTTTATCGTATGAGTTAATTCTGATTAGAGCATTCATGATCTTTTTGTGCATGTCTCATCAAGAACTTTATTCACAAAGGATAAAATATTAATTGTAATATTGCAATTTTTTCTACACTCTGCTTTATGGTAGTTGTAAATTAATCTGGATCTAGCACAATCTATACGCCCGTATTATATATGTATGAAGTGCTTGTAAAGTGTTTGCAGTGCTAAAGCATGGTAAAGAAGTTCTAGATATCGTCGGGTAAAGTCCAAAAGGCGCTATAATTTTGTTTTTCCCATAACGTTACGAAAATTATAGCGCCTTTTGGACTTTACCCGACGATATTAACCTTACGGGGTACGTTTAAATTGAACTAACAATAAGTGGAGTTGTATACTTGTGATTATTTTTTGATCTTTCTCCCCCTTTTTGAAAAATATTGTAAGTAGGAATTTTTACCTGGAAAATAGCTTTTACTTTGAAAATAGACAGGATTTTATGAAAGTAATTTCAATTCCAACGGATGTTCTAATTTGTTCAGAATTTTAAACTCAAATTTAGGAGGAATTCCCATGGCTATGAGCCACACAAATGTACATGTGGAAATAATTTCTTGTGTGCGGTGTTTAGATTTTGGGTAGGAAAGCTAACTGAAATTAGTGTGGCAAATTATTTCCAATTCATAAGGTGTGAGAAATAAATAATTTATGTGAAGGTAATACGGACAAATGATGGCATGGCAGAGATCATAGATAAATATTCAAGCTCGAAAGGCCATCTTAACACTTATATGAAGGACATATACGAACATCGATCGTTTGTGTGTTATTCCTATTTGTGTATCGACATTAGCGTGCTGAAATTTTAAATGATTTGCAAATCGATAGTTTCCTGTGCACTTAAACGCTTACTAAAAAACCTTTTTATTACTTTTCAGGTAAAATGCGGGGAAAAAATGAGACAATAATTATAATCATGCAACATACAGTCAAAACATGAACACGCAGTACTTCCCAGTAAAAAAGTTATTTCTGGATTGGTTTGTGGTTGGAAGTTCCCCAGATTTTGGAAATCTTATGATAACCCTTCTTGAATACACTGTGGAAATATTAATTTACCAGTTTTGATTTAGGATTTAGCAATTTGGTAAATTTAATGGGATAAGTTGGGTCAACAATTTGGTCAGAAATCGGGTGGAGTAAAGAGGCTAATAAATTGTATCAGAACTTAGTTCAAAAATTTGGTCAGAGGTTGGGTCAAGCATTCGGTTAAGAGTTGGTTAAAATGTTTACGACACATTTATTGCAGGACACGATGTAGTAATTTAATGGGAGCGGATTGAATATTCAATTACTAAATTTTTCTTTTGGAAAATTCTGATATGGAAGGAAATAACGATTTTTTCAGGTGAGTTCCCAGCATAACCAGTTTATGATGAAAACAGCTTTTTGGATTTGCCTCACGGTCTAAATAATGGTTCTTTTATGGGGGATCCTTAAATGTTTACCTGTTTATACCTTCGGAATGGGTGGTACTAGCTCAATGCTGTATAAAAATTCTGAAAGATCTCAATTTTGGCTTTCTAAATCCCTATTGTGTGTAATTTTAGCTTTTAGGAAAATCAAGATATAGTGGAATGTGTAATTGGTCAGATACATAGGGAATAACGTTGGGATTTTTGCCATATTCCTCATCCCATCGTCCTAAGCATGCAGTAATTTTAGCAACTTTCTCCCCAAATTAAAATATTTACACAAGCCTTTAGCGTACATGTTCACATGATGCTTAAACAAAGAACTTGACTTCTCTTGAGTGAGCAGGAACAGAATGAGTGATAAAATAAGGAGCGACTAATATGCGACTAGAGCTCCGTATTCTGAGAAATGGAAAATATTCCCAGGCTTCATAACAAATTCATCACAAAAGCTCCTAAATTAGGCTGACGGAGGCAACGAGGATGACTGGCAAGGAAATTAATAAATTTGTCGACCCTATAAAATATCTTAATTCCTTGGAGTCCAAAGTCACTCAACTGAAAGAGCCGGGAGTGAACATAAATGAAGGAGATGTTTTGCACAACACTTTTTAATGTGGAAGAAAATCCTTGTATTAAATAACGTTCATCCAGCTATTTGAGTTGAGCTTCTCCCAACCTCAGTCGCGTACAGAAAGTCAAGCCAAAATCACCTGAAGTTTGCAAGCTCCTCAGAGTTTCCGTGTCTCGTTATTTTTCCTTAAAAAGGAGGATTATGGGAGTGATAAATTTGACGGCTAAAATTTTGGTCTTCACTTTGCTCATTTATTTTTACGTTGGAATCGAAAGCATCTCCTCATATGCTGAAGACGTGAAGGACAAGATTGAAGGTAATTTATGAGGACATTTAATTTTTTATTAATCGGAAACAAATTTCTTGCAATTTTTAATATTAATAAGTTTTAATTATTTTCCATTGCACTTGAGGGACGAAAATATAATAGTGTGGAACCTTACCATTACCTTAAAATTTACATTAAAATAGGACAACTTCCCCTTAAATCAAATCTTCGTGGCTGTAGGACAAATTTTGCCAAAAAATTCTTGATTTGCTTCTGAAAGGATTTGCTTATAAAATACGTCTTTGGAATTGAATTTTGCAAAAATAGTTGAAAAAAGCGAGAAAAAATTGTTACTGTGATTTTTATTGGTGGCTTAAAACAAGTGGTCAATTTTAATTAACCATGAATTTAGGAAATGAGAATCTGAGAATCATGTTTTTTTGCAGCCTTTTTGATTATTTCTCGTTGCCCATGAACTTACCCATGAAAAAAGGACTGGATGTTTGATATCCAAAGTCCATCTGAGAGCTCCCATCTAAAGGAGAAATAATCCTCGCAAGTCCACCTCTCCAGAGTAATAGAATACTTACTAAGAATATAAGAACTTTGAAAATAGGAATAGGACAAATAAGTAGTGACGTATTTTACTTAGCGGCGTGTTTCATTAAGCATTAGGTAATTTGGAGCCGTGTTAAATATGAGATTATAGGTCCCATGAATGGAAAGGAAGGGACAGACTGAGACGAATTTTCCTCCTGAGTTGTTGTCATTTCAAAGGATTTTCCCCTCCTAAAGCAAAAGAAGCGGAGAAAAAGGAGAGCGAAAGTGATGGTGTAGATGTGAGATATGGCTTTTATCTGATAAACATACACAGCAGCATGGGTCTCTGTGTGTAGTAAATAGGACTGCAAGAGGATGAGAGAGAGGATTGGGATCCCTGGAATTTATCCTGGATGCCGTTCCTCTTCCTTCCCATGAATCTGGGCTCAAGCTAAATACAACTCTCACCAAATAAGCCTAAGCATGGCAAAAGAGGGAATCTCATCTAATTGAAAAGTTAACACGTATTTCTGTTCATACTCAATAGCCTCCACTACTTACTCAAGCTACGCCAACCTCATCATCACAAAAGTCATTCTATACGCATATTTACCACATATTTTACAACATTTCTCATCTTTCTCCTCCCCAACTGCCACAAAATTGTAGAAAACTAAAATTCTCATAAATATTACTACAATAATTTTATTGTAGCCGGGATTGCTTCATGTGGGCTGCGTTTTTCTGAATTTTTTATGTTCAAATTGGAGTTGAAAGTTCTCCCAAAAATCTCGGCTTTTATTTAAATAAGCTTGTCTTTATTTTTACTTAAAAATGTCATGTACAGTATTATTCAATTGGTTTATTTTGACATTAGCATATTCAAGTACTTTATAAAATAGCCCAAGAATTATTATACATTGGTCCGCACTTTTCATGAAAATTTTATATTTGCAAGCAAAAATAAGTTGCAAAAAAAGGGTTTTCAGATTTTCAAATATCGGCTTATTAATTTTTTTTACAAAAATCTGTCTTCTTTCAACTTCGAAATTTTAAAATTTAACAAATTTTCAAAAGTAAAATTTGTCCACAAAAGCTTTCCAAAATTTCTTGAAGTAGCGGCAAAAAACTTCTTTGAAATTGTATCAATAATTTTCCCAGATTTTTATGACGATTCAGTGAGAGAGAAAGAAGGATAAGAGAAGGTCAGCTAAAATGTTAGTGGAAAGGAGAAGAATACGAGGAAAATTTTGTCTTACCCTAGAGATGTAAATAAAGCCGATAAGATTTTGGTCATTTATTTGTAGGAGTTCCTCCGAACATCGATGACTCAATTAGCAGTTCGGATGTAACAGTGCGTGAAAATTCCAATGTATCGCTTTCTTGCCATGCCACTGGATTTCCACCGCCCACTGTCAAGTGGCAGCGAGAAGATGAACTTGACATTAAAATCAACAAATCAATTGCAGGTATTCAACTTCATCTATAATTTCCCTGGAACTTTTCATATAAATCTTTTCCCACTTATACATTCACACACCCCATTTGAATTTCACCGTGCCTTTTCACCGTGCGCAAAAAAGAAATTATCAGTGAAATTTCTTTCTTTCAAAAAATTTCAAAAGGCATTTCTAAATTTAAAATTTTCATTGCAATTGTAAATTTTTTTGTGGTGTTTTTTTCAAATTAGTGCGCGAATGGAAAGGAAATACTTTAGACTTTTTTAAAATCGGTCGACTGGATATGGGCGTTTACTTCTGTATCGCATCCAATGACGTTCCTCCTGCTGTCAGCAAGAGAATCAAAGTCAGCGTCCATTGTAAGTAAAAATTTTTCTAAATTTTAAATTTCCCCCCAAAATGAATTTTTCCAGCCATATTTCATTTTCCCAATAAAATTTACACCTTTTTCCTCCCTCCAACTTTTTACCCTATGTTATTACTGCAGAGTGAAAGCATGGAAACTATGACCAAGTAGTAGTAGCAAGCTACTCAACTTGCTTTTTTCCAAAATTTTGAAATTTCAATTCTGTCCGGGAGGTAGGAGGTTACAGTTGGGTGAAAAGAGATTAGATTTGTGAATATTTTGTTATGTGTGTGTGTGATATATGAGCGAATGTATTTCTGTGTGATGCAGTTCCTCCGACGACGTATGTCCCTCAAAAACTGGTTCAAACTTCGTATGGGCTCCAAGTGACTCTCGAGTGCATCACGGAAGCTCATCCCGCTGGTCATCATTACTGGACACGAGATTTCACGAGCATGATTCTCGACAGTAGGAAGTATCGGACGGAGAATGTCGTGGGCAGTCCTTCCTACAAAACCCATATGAAACTCACCATTTTCGATGTCCAACAAAAAGACTTTGGCACTTACAACTGTGTTTCTAGGAATCCCATTGGAGACACTTATGGAACAATTAAACTCGAAGGTAGTATTTCATTTCATTTCATTTCATGACTTTATTAACGAGTTATTCCTAAATCAGTACAAATATTGACTGTTCTCCCTTT
>JAQFXU010005489.1:0-11583 GCA_034693705.1 Spatulosminthurus flaviceps | reverse complement strand
TTTCAACGGGAAATAGACCTGGCGCCACTTTGGTGGACTTTAGAAACAAAGATACTAATCCTGACAACTATTTGATAATACCAAAAGAATTTTCAAAGGTGTTTGGATACTCTCGACGGTATTTTCATCTGGGAAAACATTTCGCAGAGAACTTGTCAAATGATGAAGAACAAAACCGTTTAGAAAAAAAGATTTATGAACTTCAAATTATATCTTACCCATACAAAGGTAATTTAATAATTATGGATAAGTTGTACGAAGGATCGGTTGTAGTAAGGTATCGAGACGAAGACTATATGTCCTTCTTTGAGAGATTAGCTGATGACTTAAATGAAGAAGGGTTGATGATAGATTTCAAATTTGACAAAGATCAAAAATGTGAACTAAGTTTCAAAAGTTTTGACAATAGGAAAGATGAATATGTTATATTACCGGAAAAAATTTTCAAGTGTCTCATGTTTGACGAGAATAAATTTACACCTGGAACATATAAATCAACTCGTGAATTCAATTTCGAAGAATATAAAAAGTTGAAGGATGAAAAAAAGCTTTATTTCAGATATGGTCAATACCAAACACTTAATTTTGCCATGAATGAGCCAAAAAAATTATCTTCCAGTAACGTTTTGGCAGAAATTAACTCGGCCTTTTCGCGTTGGGATTTTGATTCAACTCGACCCATTTTTAAAATAAGTGATGGTCACGTGTTTGTTGAAAATCTACCCAAGCAAACCGTAATAGCTCTGCCCAAGGAGGTAAATAAGTTTTTTGGTTTGGGGGAGAATGTAAAGTTTACATATGATTCAAGATTTCCGGTTGAAAAAGCACTCATAGAAGAAGAGAAGGAGAAATTGTTTCTTGAGCGAGGTGAGGATATTGTTATTGAACACGATTTTCACGAACCAAAGCGCATGCTCGTTGTCACGGATGTAATTCAAAGCCAAAACTATAGAGGAATGGAATTACCAATCCTTCGCGAAATTTCATTGCCTAAAAACAATGATAAAAACGAAAACATTGTAAATTTTAAGACAGTATTGTTTATGCCATTGAACTGTTCACATATACCACAACTACGAATAGCTCTCCTCGACGAGCACTCTATGCCACTTTCCCTTACAGGTGAAACGTCAGTCCTACTGCATTTCAAACCAAAATTTGATTAAAAATGCGACACGTTTATTGTGATGATAAGGAGTGTGTTTTAGAGGAACCGTCTCAGAATCAAACTGGAGACGGTGGAGATAACATGCTTACTGGAGCTGGTGGAGGAATTACGCCAGACAATCCTTCTTATTTAATCCCGCTAAAAAAGAGAAATACCCGAAAAAGGCGACAAAGTGGTAAAGGAAAAAAGCGCACTATACGGCGAAGGAAGACAGTAAAGAGACTTTTGAAGGGTGCAGGGAGACGACGACATACAAAAAAACAACGCGGAGCAGGGAAGAGAAAGCATAGTGGTAAAAGGAGGTGTGTACGCCGTTCTTAAAATGGAAGTCGAAAGCCCTTTTAACGAAAAGCCAACAGTTTACGCCGATTCCGATATATCTTATAGAAGCGAATTAGATTTATTCAATTTACCGAAAACGGATCTGAGTGAGCTTTTCACCTCAAACTATCAAGAATGTTACCCATTAACAAGTGTTCGTGACAACTATGGTCCGATAGAATTTTTGATACAGGTTGACAATGCAGCTTATTTTGACCCGTCTGAATCGTATTTGGCTTTGACATGCACTATTACAGACTCTGCTGGAAATCGAACTACAGCCACTGACTTAGTGGTACCATCTACAAATTATTTTCATTCAATTTTCCAAAACGTTGAAGTATATGTTAACAACAATTTAGTTTCAGACGCTGGTAATATGTACGCGTACATAGCTTATATATCACGCCTCTTAGGGACAAGCGAATTAGATAAAAAATCATACTTGCAGTCTGAGCTGTGGATTCCAAATGTAAAACCAGATGAATTTAAAGAGACAGACGCAGGATTTAAATCCCGATTGGAATTATCGAAGGAAAGCAAACAGTTCAATATGCTAGGGAAATTGGTGTGTAACCTTTTTACTCAGAATAGGTGGATTCCTGGTGGGTGTGAGATTAAATTAGTTTTACGTAGAAACGTTCCTCAGTTTGCTCTAGATTGTAGCAAAGAAAAGGAAAATGTATCAGGTTGCCCCTACCGAATCGATATCAACCGAGCTGTTTTTTAGCAGCAAAAAAAATTGTTAGTCCCAAAGTAATTGATGCTCATCGTCACCTTTTGGCTCAAAATAAACGATTTATGTTTCCAACCACAGAGACTCAAATAAAAACCTTTCTTATAGCAAAGGGTTTAAGCTCTCATTCAACAGAAAACATAATTGTTGGAAAGCTACCAAAATTGATAATTTTGGGACTAGTGGATACCAATGCGTATAATGGTAAATTAACCAAATCTCCATATAATTTTGCACATTTCAATATGTCAGAAGTATCGCTTACATGGAGTAGTGGGGATGCTCAGGAACACAAAATTATTCCCACGAATTTCGCAACAAGTACGAATGTTGTGCCCGACGACTATCTCATTGCGCTACATTCACTCAAGAAGACAGCACCCAAAGGAAATCTTCCAAACGGAATAAATGTTTCCAACTACAAGACTGGTAATTTAAAAAAAATTATGAATTCATATATAATTTTTTTACAAAAACCTTCATAATTTTTTTTAATTACAGGAAATACACTTATCGCGTTCCCGCTGCTGCCTAATAACGGTGATGCGCTTTCTGTCAACCGAAAAGGGCAGATAAAAGTTGGTTTAAAGTTTCGGAGTGCCTTGGCGGACAACGTTACTTGCATACTATATATTCAGTATCAGTCAATGATAGAAATTGACAAGAACAAGGACGTTTTCGTTGACCATTAAAATGAACTCGGGTTCCCTTTTGAAAGGACTTGAGATATTATTTTCTCACAGTGGTATAGATGTACCATACTTTGTTGTAGCTGCTAACAATTTACATAATGTGGTGACGCCTAAAAGGTATCCATACGGGATAATTCAGAACACAGACATCAGCACCGGACGTGGGAAACACTGGATAGCTTGGTGGATATTAAATGAGAACCAATGTGAACTGTTTGATTCATTTGGTCAACCTATCTATAAATACGTTGATGTAATTCCTCCCTCGCAGGAAATCATAAGAGAAAATTGTTTGAGTTTACAGGCCGCAAATTCTATTGTTTGTGGAAATTATTGTCTTAAGTTTATTTACTCAAGGGCGCTTGGAATTAATTACAGAACGTTTATGTCTCAATTTGGTAACCATGTACGAAGTAACGATAGAAAAATGAGAATGTTTGTTAGCTCGATTCCTAATTTCAATCCTTATAGTGAATATAATTTAGAAATGTTTACGTATAATTGTTTACAATGTAAACCTAAGATAGATTGTCCAGAAAATATGCGAAATAATAAAATTTATTACCCATTGTAATTTTCAAAACTTTTTTATGTAATAAAAAAAACAATTGGCTTATTCAAAACTCTCGATGTTATTTTTTTATTTCAACATGAATATCGTCAACGGCATAGACCTAATTCATATATTCATTTAAATGATTACGTAGTTGTGTTTTTAAATGTTATCAATGGCTTTCACCTAATTCATAAATTCATGTCAATGATCACAGAGCGTCATTTAATCATTGGAGCTTCAATACAGCACAATGGACACTCTGACCTTCCAGCTCATCCACCCGTTTACCATGTCTATATTAGGGAGCTCATTTCAAGGTAAAAGCACAGAGGCCATTAAAATCATCAGAAATAGAAAAGAAATTATTTCGCAACCTTTAGAACGCGTTATTTATGTATACGATGATTGGTCACCTGAGTTGCAAAGGTTACAAATAGAGGACAGCAATATCACGTTCACGCAGAACTTGCAAGATATAGCTGAAGAACGTGGGCCATTACTTGTAGTAGTTGATGATAAAATGGATTGTTTTAGCAAGGGCAAAGATAAAGAATTGATAAATAATTTTTTTTGCAAATTCTCGCATCATCGTTCCATTTCTATTATAGTTATACTTCAGAATTGTTTTAAGCCGGGACTACGCGATCTGAATATAAACTGTATGTACGTTGTAAAATTCGATCACGCACGTGATAAGAGTTCTATGATAACATTAGCGAGACAAATTCTACCAGGTCAGGTAAATTATATTTACAACTCTTATTTAAGAGCTGTCCAAAGTAGACCTCATGGATATTTATTTATTGACCTTCATCCTAAGATGACAGATAAATATTGGCTCCGTTCAAATATTTTTCCTGACGAGGACTGCGAGATTTATTTACCAGACTAAATGTCTGAGCCAGATTACGAATTAATCGATCGACTGGCTTTAGTGAAAACCAAAAAAGAATTCAAACAGCATATTTTAAGTCTAACTGATAAACAAGTAAAATTTTTATTAGATATTCTCGAAAAATGTCTTATTGACAGATTTAAAAGTCATCAAAACTCAGAAAAACCTGTAATATACGATAAAGGGTGGATAATCAAAAACAGTAATAAAGTTAGACTGTGTCTCTCAGATTTATTGCTTGAGACATATTGCTATTCGATATTTCGCATGTGTGACGATGGTGAAGATTCTTAAAGTAATTCCTATTGACCTCTATGAACGGTTGATGGAACTGTATAAGCAGTCTTTGTTGAAACCTGATGCTGAAAGGAATGATGATAATCACAATGGTTTGAATGTTCAGTCCCAGGAAGTACCTAACACTCATGTTGGTTCAGGATCTTCGAATCTGAGTCCGCCCAGAGAGGACGTCCCATCGTTGGCTATTAATGTCAATGCAGATTCCATATCAAAAACCTCTTTTGATGATATTATCAACCAAATAAAATCCTCAAAGCAAAAAAATAAAAAGAATAAAAAAAATAAAAAAATAGTGAAGAAACGTAAAACGAATAGTAAAAAATGAAGTGTCATTTGCTGAAAACCTTCATTTCATGTTTCGAACTACCCACGAGATGTTCCTTGCTCAACTAGTTGCAGTTATACTTATTCCGTGTATCTTCGCGGAAGGTAATGCTACTCACAAAAACCCAAATGATGACATGCAGAACGATGGTGATCAACTTATGTTGAAGTTGATCGAAGCAATTGCAACCATTGTTCAGCAATTGATTGTCGACAAATCCAATACAACTAAAAGTGGTGTCAGCGGTGAAGGGTCATACTCCTTAGTGCTACCTATAACCATCCTGCTCTTCTTGGTCTTATTTGAAATCGGAAAGTACATCCTTAAAAGGTGGAGAAAGAAAAAAAACAGTGCCGTTCAGAATGAATAACAACGAGCAAAGAGAATACCCACACCCCAATAAAACCGGAGGGAAGAATTTCGTAAGTATTCTTTGTTTTTATTTTTTATATTGAGAGAAATGAGTGTTTTGCAAAAGCATGTTCCTTGAAATACTTAATATTTTCTTTTACAGTTTCTTCGGTGTTCCATGCGGTGTTTTTTTCAATGTCGTAAATATACGGCGTATAGATCACACGTAGAATTAATCCACTACTGTGATTGTTGCTCATTGTATTGTCATGATAAATTAAATCATTGTTGCACCTCGCCAAATCAACGAGGGGGGCATGTCGACGCTGGAAGGACGGTAGACACATCTGTCTTCAAAGAATATTTTAGATCACACTCAGGAACTATACTAGGATATATTTATAAGGTAGAGAATAATGAATTGGATATTGAAAACGTTTTCTCCATTGTTGAGAAGCCTTTGATTAAACTGTTAGTAGAATTATTAAATATTTACGACTCTATGTTAATGAGTTTAATGATACATGTAACAATGGAAAAAGATATTATATCAGAAGACGGCGTTTATTCAGAGAACATTGATACTTACTTTAAAAGTAATAAGTATGATATATACTCTCCGGGGGAAGTGAACAGTAATTTACTTCTTAAATGCTTAAGTGAAATACTCGAGCGAAAGAACATTTTCATAGAGTATGGAAGCAATTGGAAACTGAAAACTGTAAATAGCTTGGAGGTGAAATGTGCTGAACTAAAATTATTTCAAAATTCGAAGGTGAATGGTTTTTTGCGATTCCCTTTGAACAAGAGTGGTTATATTAATTTTAGAAATAATGATAAGTTTTGTTTTCAATATTGTCTATGTTATGCCATGTTCAATAAAGAGGAATATAAAATAAGGGGTAGTCGAAAAGCGTTAAAATATACCCGTGTGTGGAAGCCATATTTTAATAGGTTGGATTTTTCATCTGTCGACAACGGAGACGTAAACATATACGACTTACATAAATTTGAAGAGTCTAACAAAATAGGTATAAATATATTTACTAATAGAAATCGTAATGTAGTACTAATAAGATCCTGTAAAGTTAGCTATCCTAAAATAGTTAATTTGTTTTTAATTCATGAAAACAATAATAATGAGAGTAAGTTTCACTTTTGCCTAATTTATGATATCAATAAGTTTCTTCACAAAACAAAAAGGTTAAAAAAATCTTATTTCTGTGAAATATGCTTTAGGCTTTTTACGCGTGAAAGAGATAAGATGATTCATATGTCAAATTGTAGAAAATCAGATGAGGAATGTGTCACAGAAGCAACATTCCCTCTGGATTGGGAACGAGTAAAATTTAAGAGGTATGACATGCTGCTTGCTATACCTTTTATTATTTACTACGATTTTGAGACTTTTGCCAGAAAACCTACGGAAATGCCGAGTAAAGGTATGTATACACAATTTAACCATGAATACATCCCTGCATCATATAGTCTTGTTGTAATAGAAAGAAAAGGAGAAGAGCTAAACGTCATAGCAGTAGAATATTATGACGGAGAAAATGTTATGGATCAGTTTTTTACGCGTGTATTTCACTGGGGTAAAATTCTGCTAGAAAACATAAGAACAATAAACAATACTTGCGAACCTAGCCCTGAAGTTCTGGCAAAGCATCGTGCCGCCACAAATTGCCATATATGTAATCGTGAGTTCGACATAGAGGAACCAATGGAATTAGACATTGAGGATGATTTAGAACAATTGATAGAAAAAGAAGGACATAGAAATAAAGCCAAAGTAATCAAAACATTTCATCATGATCACAGGACTTCAGAGTATATATACGCTCTTTGCAATAATTGCAATTTAAAAGTAAAGTATAAACATGAAGTTACTTTAGTTTGTCACAACTCAAGTCGTTTTGATATGCACCTTCTCGTTCAATCCTTCAACTCAGATTTATTTAATGCAGAGGAAATTAAGGTCATCGCTAAAAGCACAGAAAAATTTGTAGAAACAATTATTACCTCAAAGAATTTATATTTGAGCCCACTCTATAATCCTAACTTTGATTCCCCTCTTGTGCAAGATAGCAATAAACGCGTAAAATTGCGATTTATCGATTCAAATTTATTTCTTAATGCTAGCCTTGACACTCTTTCATCAAATCTTGTTAAGGAAAATTCTCGCTGTTTTTCCATTCTTCAAGACGCTTTTTCACATTTGTTGCCTAGTATTGATTGCAATTTAGAGAATTTGAATTTACTTAATGCTAAACTCCCATTTCCTTATTCATACCTGAAGGATCGTAGTGTATTTGAACCAGGACATCCGTTGCCGAATAGGAGTTTTTTCGATAATAAATTGAAGTGCGAAAAGATTTCCGACATCGATTGGGAATTAGTCCAAAATATTTGCAATAAGTTTTCGATAAAAAGCTTTGGTGAGTATACTCGACTGTATACACTATTAGATTCTTTATTACTTTCTGTTGTAGTAGAGCATTTTCGCGATAATTCTCTAAAAAATTTTAAATTAGATCCAATGTCTACTTGTACCATTTCAAGCTACAGCTGGAACTGTTTTCTTTTCTTGACTCGAGTTGAAATAGACTTTTTACGTGATCAGACTATGCTGGATATGGTGAGGAAGGGAATTATCGGAGGAATATGTCAATCCAACGTAAAAATATTACGCGCTAATAATGAGCGGACCCCAGAAGGATTTGACAGTAGTAAGCCTAGAACTCACTTGCTATACGTAGATCTAAACTCCCTTTATTTAACAGCTATGCTAAGTCCTCTACCATTATCAAATTATGAATGGTGTACAGCAGAAGAACTTGATGGAATTAATTGGACAAGTGATGAACTCGGAAAAGACAGTATAGGATACATACTTAACGTAGACTTAATATATCCTCATGAAATACACGATACTACTTCTGAACTTCCGTTTGCCCCGTCAAAAAAGAGAATACGGTTAGAAGAGCTATCTGGAATACAACAAGGTCATGTTTCCAATCTAGGCTCACACGGGAAAACATTCTTATCCCAGCCAAAATTGATTCTTGATTGCGAAGATAAAAAGGACTATGTTATTCATTACAGTCTACTTAGATATTATCTGAAATCGGGATTAAAGATTAATAAAATTAACTGTGGATTTCGATTTGTTGAATCTGATTATCTGCGCCCTTTTATGGAGTTGTGTGTTAATCTAAGAAAAGCAGCAAAATCTAAATCTGAGAAAGATTTATGCAAAATTATGGCAAATGCGACATACGGTCGAACTATTATGAGTAATGAGTCTTTGTTTGAAGTACTATTTTGCCGAACGCGAGCTAAAGCATTAGACATTATTTCGTCACATCGTCTGAAGGACTTTGTGTCAATAAATCCCAATTTAAGTTTATTTTTTATGAAACCTAAAAAACTAGTGTATGACAAGCCAATTCAAGTTGGATTTTCGGTGTTGAATAGAAGTAAGGAAATATTTTATAGTGGTTGGTACCAAGGTTTGTGTACCGCTTTCAATAATCGTACCACTTTTGGGTACGCGGATACTGATGGGATTATTTTCCAAGTTTCTGATGATAACAACCAATTTTTGCAAAATTTGGTTGATTCTAAACATATTTTTGACTTTTCTAAACTGTCTCCCGAGGCAGATATTTTTAAAATTCATGGGGACTATTTGCGGAGCTTGAACGAAGGAGTTCCTGGAAAATGGAAAATTGAATCTATGGATTTATTAGAAACTTGCTTTTTGAAGAAGAAGCAATATTCACTAAAGTTTTTTAATTCTCAGGAAGAACTTAAGTGTAAATCAATTCCTCAAGCGAATCTAAAGACTTGCGTCAAGCACGAAACTTACAAGAAGGTTATAATGGATAGTGAGATAATCAGATTACCAGTTCAGCAAATCCGATCGATTGGACATAAAATATATAATATGACTGTCAACAAAATTGCATTCTCGAATCTTGATACATGTAGATACTATGTAGATTTCAACACAAGTCTTCCATTCTCACACCATAGACTTTATAATTGTAAATGCTTGGAGGAAGGAGAAAAGGAAAAAGACACGTAAATATATGTACGGTTAATTTTTTATGTACCTAAGTCAATGTGGGTTCAACCATCGAGTATAAGAATGAGCTCGTTTCTCAAGCAAGTCGTCACTTCTTCAAACAACTACCAACAGTTCACATCTTTCTACTGTACCCTAACCTGATCTCAACGATTCAATACCATTTGCTTCCAAGTACCCAAACCTTCTTCCATTTGATTATGGAAAATATTGAGTTGCGCAGATACAACCCGGACGACCGCTCACCATTTGTTAATAGTATAATCGACACCACCAAATGGGCGTTCTTTGAAAATCCTGAGGAAAGCTTTTATGTAATAACCAATAATTGTGAAAGTGCAGGGTTTACTAATTCCACATTACTAAAAGTGCTTTTGGTTTTAGATAACAGAATCTATTTTGATTCGACGGGGATGGAATGAGCGTTTCAATACACACTTTTATTACATCGGAAAACGTGGTCGAAATTCACACACTTCCGTACATTTCTCCCGTTATGAAAGCAAGGCGCTTGTCCGGTTTATTGAAAAAGTTTTGGTTCAAATTGAGGAAAAAGCTGGTAGTGACGAGTTTATCGACCTTTTTTCTGACCATCCAGAACGGGCTATTGAATATGAAGACCCTAAGAGCCATGAGGCATTCTGGGAGAACCCGGATCTACAGTTAGTTTCTTGTAAAGTGCGTTTAACGTTCTCCCGACTTACGGGGGACTACCTTTTGCAAATATTAAATCCAGTACCCGGTGACGTGCGCAAACGATTTCCAAACTGGTTTGGCCCAGTGATAAAAATAAACCCTAAAGGTATGCGCAATTTACATTATTTTTTAAAAAAAGATGCAGAAAACATGGAAAATTGAGTGTATTTCAAAACTGGGTATTTACTATGCTTGAATTTTTATAGATTGTGTAGAATTGTTAAGGGATTTATAAATATTGCTGTTAAAAATGAAATGGTAGTTTAAATTAAGTGCAGTTATTACAAGTGTTACAATAATGCAGAAATATGGCAGTGTTTGTTTGGATTTAATAATTAAATATGAATAAAATGAAAATATGAGGAAATGTTTTAAACATTATGCCTTGGAAAATAAAAAAAAAATGGTTTTTTATAGACTTTTATTGAATTTCACATAGGCAAATATACACGCTTTCCAATCAGGTTTTAAATTTTTTTTCGGGGATTTTTACGGTACAACATGATAATAATTTTCAAACCAATTGGGATAACTATGAAATTTTGCAAATATTGTTACAAATAGTTATTATTAGATATTTGTAAAATATTTTAGACCCAATCATATTTTTAGTGTACATAATTTTGACTACACTAATGAATATTAAATTCAATAATGTTTCAAACATAAAAATATAAAATATTACAAAAATTATAATAATTCCAAAAAAAAAAACATGAATAAAAAGTTATGTACATATGTAAAAAATGTTTCAATTTTGAATGAATTCACTGAAGTTGAAATCATAACCAGTTGGAGAAAAGAAATTAACATTCACAGGCTCGGGCACATAACTCATCTCAAAATCAAGCTCGCTCATGTTCGCAGCAACATTAATGAGATCTGAGTCGTTCAAAATTGCTAACAAATCATTTTCCTGAAATTTTGCTGTCTCTTCAAGTACATTTTCTCCCTGAATATTTTCCTGAGTGTGTGTAAGTTTCTTACTACAGTTCGGGATTTCCCCATCTTCCTCTCTCTCATCATCGCTACTACTACACTCCCCCTCCTCAGTTTCACTGTCACTGTTTTCCAAAAAAGCCTGAATTTGCTGCTTCATTTTTTCAAAATCTTTACCTTTCTTTGAATCCTGCACTGCCTCAACAACTATATTTTTCTCGCTATCATTTGCTACCTCATCGATACCCAAGCCTGATTTTTCCGCCTGAACTATATTTTTATTGACACTGATATTTTGAGCAATTTCAACAGCAGACATTTCATTTGAAGCGTGGGAAACACTGGTAGTATTGGCTTCATCCGCAGAAATTTCTTCCAAGCCAATAACCTCGTAACACTTTTTAACTCCTTTCTTAACTGGCTTCTTGGGACGTTTATTTGGTAAAAACACTTCGTCATCAGAAATATCATCACAAAGGTTCTTTTTTGCACGCTTAAATGCAGCACGGGATAC
>JAQFXU010005488.1:0-11586 GCA_034693705.1 Spatulosminthurus flaviceps | reverse complement strand
ACACTGGCGAGAAAATGTATCAGTGCAAGATTTGTGAGTTCAAGACCGCCTCAAAAGGGACTTTAAAAATTCATGGAGTGTCACACAGTGGAAGTCGGCCATTCCAATGCAACTTTTGTGAGAAAACTTATAAGGCGATTCATACTCTAAAGGCTCATGAAGCAGCTCACAGGGGAGAGAAGCCCTTCAAGTGTGGTACATGCGCCAGAGGATTTGAAACTGAAAGAGATTTGGAAGACCACAAGAGTGAAACTTCCCACGGCAACCACGAGTGCCATCTCTGTGGGAAAAAGTATTCGAGAAAAGATAGTCTGAGCAAACACATGAAGACCCACACCACGAAGGATCCCTTCAAATGTCCGCATTGCCCATTCCAATCCGTTTGGCAGTCCGCGCTAAAAAAGCATGAAAAGAAGCACAAATCCTTGGGAAATCAAACTGACTGCGACGAAAATTCTCAAAATGAAGGAACGCCTTCAAATGTCAAAAATGTCCTCATTCCAATCCCAAACCTCAAGATGTAATTCCCTGAAAAATGCGCTCAAAATTATGGTGTTCCCACACAAAATTACACAATAAAAATGTAAGACAATAAAATAGACATATGTAAAATGTAAGCTAAGAAATAGTTTGGATAAACATGTGCACAAAGCACGCAATATAAGCTTAGAAAAAGTTTTGATAAATAGTACTAAATCTGCGTCAGATTTTCCGAAATTTGGCGAGAAAATTGGCGATTCATACTTTAAAGGCTCATGAGGCAATTCACAGCGAGAAGACCTTCCAGTGTGGTACATGCACCAAAAGGTTTCAAACCGTAGCAGATTTGGAAGACCACAAGAGTGACACCTCCCACGGCAACCACGAGTGTCACCACTGTGGGAAAAGGTATTCGAAAAAAAACAGTCTATGCGCATACATATGATGATCCATACCAACAAGGAGCCCTTCAAATGTCACCTTTGCCCTTACCAATCCCTTTACAAGTCCGCGCTAAGTAGGAATGAAAAGAAGCACAGATCCCTAGTAAATCAAACTGACTGTAACGAAAATTCTCAAAATGAAGGAACGGGCTGTAATGTCGAAAATATCCTCAAGATAATTCCCAAAAAATTAACTCCAAATTATGTGTTCCTACTAAAAAATTACTTCAAATCAATGATATTTTCGTACGACAGTAAAGCACGCAATGTAAGCTTAGAAATAGTTCTAATAAACAGTAATACTAGATCTGTCAGATTTTTCTGTAATGAAAATTTTGCGAAAAAATTTTGATTGATTTCAAATTAATCGAATTTAATTTAAGTCTTAACAAATTATCATGAAAGAAAATAGCAATGTAACCAAATGGCTGTCAGTATTTTAATGTAACTGAATAAAATTATTACAATTCTCAATATTCTAAAGTAAAGTCTCCGTAGTTCGTGGAAAATAAGAAAAATCATTTTTTACTGCTTGCACAAGAATGTATGATTACCTCTCCAGTATAAATTCAAACACCGAAAATACACTGAGATGTAGGGGCCCACCAGAACTATTAAAATAATAATGAAATATTTTACTTTTGTAAGCACGAAAAATTCAAAGTTGAGCAACATCCTAATTATAACCTCTTGGGGGCGAATGCAATTATTTGGAACACATTTGTGGTGACTCTCAACTTCAGCGAACTATATTATCTCATTTTAGTCCTCACTTGAGCAAGTTGAACTGCCGTCCTTGTGCGTCCAAACCTTTACCAGCAAACGTGTATTTTTCAATCCCAATTGACATGAGAATTTCCCAAGGAATGGAAGCAGCTCAAGTTAGAATTGTCAAAATTAAATTCGCTGTCAAGTTTTCCCCTGTTGTTGTACTCCTAACGAGCACGAATTCCTATACTATAATGATTATGTTTGCACAATAAAAAAATCCAAAACTCTCACATTGTATTGTAGGCGCCAATTATAAATCAAAGCGCACCGCCAAAATAATTTCATCAAAATTAGCACAAAAGCCCAAGTGGTCACTTTCTCACATCCTTCGGATCATTATGCAGAGCATGCTCACTCATTGTCATTATATGCATAACGAGCCCCATCCGATAGGGTGAATGCCTTTGAAGATGCAGAATTAGGGCGGGGAAATTCTGGAAAATATTTATTTTAACCAAACCTAATTATTAGATTTACTCCCGAAACTGTCCAAGCACTTCATCTAAAACTAAAATTCTGCTGACCTTGAGCAGAATGGGCGGAAAAAAGGCACTCGGCTCACTCATTTGCAATAGTAATAAATATTACTATGGAAGTTTCCACGTTCCCGCTATAATTTCTTCAAGTCAAGTAAGCTCCACTGCCGCGTTTGTCGGCAATATTTTGAATACATCAAAATCCAATTGACCATTAATTTATACACAAAAAAGTGCTTATAAAAGTTAATGCACAACGTACAGAAGATTGAACAGATCTCTCAACTGTTAATTCGGTTGACAATTACTAGAAGTAAAACATTTGCTTGAATCATTTCAAGTTGAAATAATTTGTTTCAAATCAATCTCCCCGCAAAGAATTGAACTAAAATCATTTTGATTGGAAAGAATAGTTTAAAGATTTTTGATTCGAACTTTTGCGTGAGGTGAATGTGTTATTGGCTCAAAGAGTCTAGCCAACCCATATACACAAGGAAACATCAAGAAAATGTACACTACAAAACAAATGAAAAACAACAAAAATAGATTTCCATACTTTTCAATTAAACTTGAAGAAGTTTGCTATTAATTTGGCTATTAATGAAACTCTTATTTTGAGCAGCCTGCCGCATACTGTGCTTAAGTGACTTGATTTTGTCGTCCCAGAAACCAGGAAAAAAGGTCTCGAGGTGAGTCAGAAGTTCGGCAGCAAATTCTTCAAAAATTCGAAAGTTTTGTGCAACCTCACAATATCTCTTCAGGTTGAATAGCTCACCGATTTGATGTTGGGCCGAGAAGGCAATTTCTTCTAGCAAATAAGCTGAAAACATCAAAATGCAGATTTTTTAAGTCGGAGAAACCCAGAAAATAATAAATTTTCATAACGAAGCTTTTCAACCAAAAAATTATTAGCAAGGTATACCTCGAGCGTGAGAACAGCCAGGAGTCACAATATTCTGGATAGCCAAAAGATACATCCCACACTTGACGTAGAACAGCCTCGCATTTAAATGCATAGGACCTTTGGCTGACCTAGCTAGGAAGTCAAATACTTGCTTAGTCATCTGCTGTAGAATAGAATGATTCGGATGGAGAAACGCTCCACTGTATGTGTCCATGATTTTGTCGTAGAACTTGATCAGTCCAGCCTCATCCCAATTCCCAACAAGTACACTCGTTGTTTCGTGCACACCTTTGTAAACTGGTTCGATTGACGATGAAACATCGGACGCGGTTTTAAAGTTGCTACATTGATTGCAAGTCCATCGAGCGGAGCCAGTCATGTCCAATGGGTTCTCCGGTAGCAAGTAGCCAAGAATGCCGGCATCCTTGTCACGGCAGGCCTCACATCTTATTGCAGAACTGTAAGTTCCCAATTCCGTTGGATCCATGCATCTTCTACATTTACAGTTGAAATACTTTGTTGGTGTACACATCTGTCGTTCCACCGTTCCCTTGTAACTATTGTCATTCCAGAAATAGCTGACAGTCAATTCCTCCCCCTTTTTCACCGTCACAGTCGAACACAATTTGACTTTGTATCCATCTTTCCAACTGATATCCATAATGCAGTTTGGGGCACACGAATGATTCAACCGACTTATTTTGAGAAATAAATAAGTCGTTGAATTCAGTTCCCTGTAGCATTCAAAACATGTAATACTTAGATATTTAAACTAAACTGTTAATAATAAGAAACGTTATTGAATCAAAATAAAGTCGAAAAGAATTAATACCTTTTATGAATAACATTAATTCCTAAATCCTGTCAGTCAGTCATAAATTGAAAAAAAATATAATACAATAAATATGAACTTACTCATCCATCCTTTTCATACTGAAAGTGTTGATGTGAAAAATCCTCAACAGTTTTTTCAGTTCCTCAAATTCTCTCCCCTCAGCTGAAATATTCAGCAAAGCTTGTATAATTCGCGTCTCAACCTCCCAACTGTAGCCACGTCCCGGAATACTAAAATCCGATTGAAGCTCCAAAATCTTTTCAAAACTCTTTGGGTCCTTCTTCTTCAACATCAAAGCTCGTATTAGCATTATCACCCACTGAACATTATCCGGTTTGACGGGTGATCCTGGGAACTTGTTATTTTTTGAGGCAAAGATCTGACATTCGTTATCAGCATGAATTGGCAGCTAGAAAAAAGACAAATGCACACTTCTAAAGTCAAATAGATTTGCGAAGAGAGCAAATGCACTACTTCTAAAGTTAAATAAATGTTGGAAGAGAGCACATGTATTTTTCAAGAGAACATTAGTTTTTATCAATAATTTTGTTATTATGCAATTTCCTTTTCACACCGTGGTCCTCAAACAGGCCAAAAACATTTTGAGCAGCTTGGTCCTTCCCAACCTGACATTTTACAGCCTCTTGAACATCCACAAGCAACACACGCAGGTTGAACTCTCACCAGTCCATCAGAACAGGAAGTCACGAGAATGGCTTTTTCCACCAGAACCACCTCACCCACTTTCAGATCCTTCGCAGCAATTAAACCTTGACCGATTTCAGTCTCTTTGGAAATTCGAAATTTTGAGCAGGATTTCTTATGGATTTTCCAATGTTCCTTTTGATGATCAATCGAGCAATAGAAGACTCCATGGCAGGTGGAACACCTGAGCGGCGCAGGTTGAGAACAAACTGGACAAGACTCCTGCATTTTCCATTTATTAAAATCAAACCATTATTCAAATTTCAATTAACATTTTTCAATAAATTATTATTACAAGTTACAAACATTTTAAGAAATAAAATAATATTACTGCACAAAATATAGAATTTTACCATTATTAGCTGGAAGAACGGAAACCCACGAAATTGGAGATCCGCATGAGAGCAAACACGTACGATCCTTCCCAACACGAAGCTGATAATATAAATTCTTAGAGCCCAGGCCCACCTTCCCTTTCAGAAACTTCTCCTTCGTCCCAAGTCTCGGCTCTTTAAATTCAGCATTCAACAGACAAAAACATTTACTTTTGGCGGTTTGTCTTTCAAGTACAAAATAAAAAGCAAACATCCCCCCCCCAAGGATTTATGTCGGAAGTTCTAATCAAGTGCATAAAGTCCGAGTATCATGACTCATGCTATTATATTTTTATGTATGTAGCTTTCCTGTGATAATGATAAGTAAGTATTGATAATTTTATTCCGAATCAGCATATGTATTTCAATGTCCAGAACATTTATTAACATAAGAAACCCTCTAGTCAAGTTAATAATAATAAGTCGGCAAATCTCCAATATCAAATAGCTTACAATTTTAAAAACAACACAAGAGATTAGAACCACGAAATTATCATTGACCATGAGTAAATACAATCTCAACTCCTAACGTAAACATTCAATACAGTGAGTCATAAAACGAAGCCGATTTTTCTTAAAATTGGAGAAAATTGCTTCCATTGCAACGGAGTGGCCGATTTTCGTCAAAAGCGGACATTTGGATTTTCTCGAAAAGTCGAAAACCTGCAAAAGGTTGCTCCTACATGGATTTTTCAGTTATGGTATGGTACTACATCATATTGCAAAATTTCACCACCCTGGCACAAATACACTGGGAACGGGAGGGCTGAATGTGGATTTCTTAAACATGGGATAAATAGGGAAACCGAGGGTTAAAAAAAGTGACGACGCATCCCAAGCAGCACCGATTAAACCTTAAACGTATATTTAAAGGTTATGGTTCGAATTGGTTTTAAACCAACCCTCATATTAACATTTAAAAGACGTTTAGATCCTCACGTTTGTAATACGAAAAGTGAAAACGTAATACAAGCGTTTAATAATGGGATCTTACACGCGCACTATAGATCAACCACAGCAGAGAATTCTAGAATCTATTGACCGTTACGAACTGGCGCTGAAGCCAAAGGATTTGCCTCTGCATGCCGCTGTGATTATTATTTAGGAGCTGCGTTGTTTTCATGGTAAGAAAATAAATTATATTTTTAATAATTTTTATTAATTAAATGCCTAAATACAGTACTAGACATACGAGGAGGTTAATAGCTTCAGCAACTAGAAACTCAAGAAACTCTTTACATCAAGTTTTAGATTATTCCCCTTCCGAGACGGAATTCCAGTGCCCTGAAAGTGTAATTAGTAATAGTGAAACGCCAAGTTCTCCTTTGATTGAAAACAGAGAAGAATTATTTTTAGGGCTCAAAAATCAAGAAATAATATGTGAAGAAGATTCTCAAAAATACCTTCCACTGGAACAACAATTAAGAAATTGGGCATTAGAAGAGAACATCAAAAGCAGTTCAGTATCAAAGCTACTAAAGGTACTAAACAATTCCAATCCCAACCTCAATCTGCCTATTGACTCCAGAACGTTATTAAAAACACCCCGGCATGTATTTTCGAGGAATATTGGTACAGGGAAATACATTCATTTTGGACTTGAAACCCAGATCAGAAGAACTTGTACTGGTCTGTCTCAATTGCCAAGTTTTTTAGAGCTTGATGTGAACATAGACGGACTACCTTTGGCCAAAAGTAGCAATTCACAGCTGTGGCCCATACAGGGATGGATTTCAAATATCCCCAAATCAAATCCCTTCGTAATTGGCATTTTTTATGGTACATCGAAGCCTTGTGACCTGCACCTATATTTTACTGATTTTGTTCCCGAATGCAAAGAATTATTTGAGCACGGTGTACAGATTTACTCAGAAGAAAAGAAGGTATTCAAGATCCGAGCGTTTTCTTGTGATGCTCCAGCGCGAGCTTTCATTAAAAATATTAAAGGACACAACGCCTACCATGGATGCGAGAAATGCGACCAGAAAGGAAAATATTATATGCATAGAATAATATTTGCACCTAAAACCGGAATTCCCAGAACCGATGCAGGATTTAAGCAGCGCCTGTGTAAGAGTCATCACAATGGATCTTCACCTCTCGAGGAACTTCCCATTGGTATGGTTTCCCAGTTTCCACAAGAATACATGCACCTCGTATGTTTAGGTGTGATGCGAAAACTGTTGACACTATGGATCAAGAGTAAAAAAACCCAATTCAAATTAACACCCCGAAGGGTTGAAGAAATATCCCAGCGATTAATAAAACTAAAGCCTAATGTTTCCAGTGAATTTGCGAGAAAACCGAGATCACTTAAAGACTTAGACCGATTCAAAGCAAATGAGTTGCGCCAGTTTTTGCTTTTTACAGGACCGCTGGTACTTAATGGAATTCTTCAGAAGAAATACTATCAGCATTTTCTAACATTAAGTGTAGCAATTTATATTTTAAGCAGCCAAAGTCTGATAGAAAAATATACTGATACTGCAGATACTTTAATTCAACTCTTTTTGCGTAAATTCAGCATTTTATATGGGAAAGAAAATGTATCATTTAATGTTCACTCATTATTACATTTATGTAGTGATGTTAAAAAATTTGGGTGTCTACAAAATTTAGTGCGTTTAGGTACGAAAATTGTATGCAGGGAATTAAAAAATTAATAAGATCTAAGGATAAGCCCCTAGAGCAAATATTCAAGCGTATCGAGGAATTACAGTTCTGCCAAACCAAAATAAATTCTACGAAGAGATTGCCAAAGCTGTTCCAACAACACAACTCTGGCCCAACTTTGCATTATAAACAAGCTAAGCAATTTAAAAGTGCCAAGTTTGATAATTTTGATTTAAAACTAACAAAATGTGACAGATATTGTGGCTTGAAATGTGGTTCAATAGTGAAGTGCTATAATTTTTGTGTTGTTGACAAACTATACGTTGTAGGCTCTAAAGTACAAACATACTCCGATGCTTTTGATGTTCCGTTGAAATCTTCCAAAGTGAATATTTTTCGTGTTTCTAATGGAAGCTATTCTCTTCCTCAAGCCTGGGAACTGGATCAAGTTTCAGCTAAATACATGTCGCTTCCATGTGAACAAGGCATGAATATAATTTACTGTTTACCTCATTGTTTTTAGAAGCATGTCTTTCGCGGTGGTGCATTTTTTGGATACAAGTGAAGTTGAAGCTGTCCCAATGAGTTGGATAACTCAGGATTCTCTATTTTGTCATTGGCCTAACTTTAGGAATACCAGCAAAATTAGCTTGGCAATAAAAAGTGCTTCAGCCCCTTTGGAAGGATGGGAATTACATCGCGTTAAGATTATAAAGGATCATGTAAGGCTTATTTAGTTAATGTTTACTAATTTGGTTAAAACTTTTGTATAATTACATAATTTGAAAAGCGTTCTTTTTTCAATTGTAGCTCTCATTGGAGAAAGCACGTGTGGGGTCACGAAAGGCCGAGCTGACGTCAGATATTGGTAGTGAATCGGAAAACCAATCGAACAAGCGCACTCGGCATTCATTTGGAGGTTCAGCTATAGAAGTTATTTATGACATTGTGTTTTTCCGTTTCATGTACCTAAATAAAAACATTAAACTGGGCAGGTCGCAAGGGTAAAACCGGAATTCGGCATTATTCAATAACGGATTCACTGTTTGGTACGTAATCTTTCATTACAAAATAAGTTAAGTTTCACGTTAAACTCAAAAAAGAAGATGCACAATTATCATATTCAATTATTTTGTTTGTAGTTGCTGTGAAAGCCAAATTTAAGGATTGTAGCAGAAGTACGTTTGAAACAGTTACAAAGGATTGGCTCAAACAGGCCCCATCGAGATTCAAGTAAAATACATATTCAAATTTATGCCATAAAGATTTTGATTAGTTTGGAATTTTTTTTAATATTGAAAGAATTAATTATGTTATATTTTTTAAACTTTAGGTTGAAAAGCAATGCTGTTGGGGGCATCTAATTATTATTGCAACTTTTATGTCATTGAGGAGCAAAATATTTATCATTTATATTTGTTCGATGATAATAGAATTTACATAAAAAATAAAAATAGTGTTATTTCTTTGTTACAGAATGCTAATAAAGATACGTTTCCTTGAAAATTAGTGGAATTGTTTATGATTGCTAACAGCATTAATTATTATTGTCCTTTATAATTTTGTTTAAACTTGTAGTTCACCTTTACTTAAAGCGGATTTAATTTAATAATTAATCACTAGAGGGCACCCACGATAGCAACGTCGAATTTGCGTTGCTCAGAAACGTAGACTGCACGTATATTCAATACGTTACTTAAACGTAAGAATGTATAGGACTTAGCGGACATTTCGCCGTTTCAAATACGTATATTTTACGTTGCGTATGCCATCGTCAAACGCTTTATATACGTTTAAGCGTTTCCAAGTGAACGTATAATATACGTTATTATAACGCTGGTGTGCTGCTTGGGATGGCTACCAAGTGAAAATCGGGTTTTGTAGGGAAAATTATGTAGTAGATTTTTATAGGCACCCAACAATTGCCCCAAATCAATTTTTCCACATGTTATTACTATCCGAATTTTACGAAAACGGTGTATACTATAACATTGGATGTACTCCGCATATAAACATAATATATGGTTGGTGGATTCTGAGAGCCTACAATTTCAGCTTTCAGAAATGTCAGTAATGGAATTTTTAGTCCTTCAAGTAGTTGAGATATGGGAAGTGGAGTAAGGGCCACTGGGGGTGTGAAAATGCCCCGAAATTCGGGGGCATTGTGAGGGGTCTGCAAGCGAAAAATGTTCAAAATGTTTGTCCAAATAATTCCTTATGTCTTCAGTACCTTCTATAATAGAACGGCTTCTGGAAAACGGAAAGGCGAAAACAGCCCTCCTGTTTACGACTTTTGGAGATAATTCAAATGTCCTCTTTTGACGAAAATCGACCACTGCATTGTGAAACTGCTTTTTGAGCTCCGAAATGTAATATGCTTGACGTTTGATAATAAATATTACTAATGAAAAATTATCTGTTCGACGTTCAAATCTAAAAAATACTACTTGAGTGAACTCGGATTTTATTTAGGGTCGCGATTGTCAATCAACACATATTAATATAAGCGCAAGAATCAAGCATAAAAGATAGCCTCCACTGGGGGTTTATAATGTAATGTAGATTGTTCAACGTTTACATATCAACACAAATTGACAGTGCAAGTGATGTACGTGAAGTCCAGGCTGAGCTGTAACGTGTTGTTAAAAACGGTAAAAATGAAAGATGCCTGGAAGGTCTGAAGCTAAAGGAGCATATCGTCGGCTAAAGTACAAAAGGGGCTACACGCAGAAATCGCTTATAGGGGATTTAACATGCACTACCATGCATAACCGGCTCCTGCATATAGCCCCTTTTGCACTTTAGCCGACGATATGCATTTGCATAAAGTCATGATGACCAGAGTATTTGTTGTTTGTCGAGATGATTATATGGTTTTATGGTTATGACATATTTGTATGTATCCCTAGTTTCTTCCAAGAAATTGTAAGGAATGAGGGTAAAAAAAATAATCATTGCATTTAAATGGGCAAGAGCTTTCAAAATTAGGATGTATGTACATATAACAATTCCTTTCATTCTTGAGTAGAATTTCCTTTTCATTATCCCAATTGGGATTGGGGCACGTTTCCTTTATTGCGGGCCCATGGATTTGTCACGTGTGCCGACGATTTGGACTATGCAATCAAATATGCACCATGCTATAGAAAACTGACTATAATAAAATACAACTATTTTTAAACGAATAATATGTTTTCCAAGGAAAGTACATACATGTTAAATTAGAAAATCACTTATAATCATGTCCACGTCTCTTCTCCATCCTAGGCTATGCTTCCGATAATTAATTAAAACCCGAAATATTTACATTTTCTACATGACTATGGAATTTGAAGAGAGTTTGATAAGTTACATGGCTATGCATACATGAAATCAAGGAGGAATAGAATATGTACATGCACATACTTTCCCTTGTGGGGAGTGATGAAAACAAAGGGCTTTCTGTTTTTACAAGTCCAGTCCATTCGTTGTGTGAGAGTCAAGGAAAGGTGAAGGTTATGAATGTCTCTTTTTTCATTGGAGGCTCTGGCTCAACCCTTTCCCTCCGTCCTCACCTTCCAGGCTCACTACGGTCTATACATATGCGTATTTCATTCGGAACCTCATTCCAGCACGGAACCCATTTTACTAGCCTGGTTATAAACAAGCCGAGAAAATTATGTGGGACGAATAAAATATTAGTATTTGAATGATAACGATATGATTTGAAGGGTTTCTCTGGTCGGGAGAGAAATATTCCGTCTTAAAAATTTGAGATTATTGGAATTATTAGAAACAAATATTGATAAAAGTTTTAGTCCACTTAAAAACGGTCTTTTTGAACAATATTGTAATTTCTTGAAGGGATTGAGCATATAAATGGGAAATAGAAGTGCACAAATAAATTGCACACAGCCAGTGGAACAAAGTAGAGAGAAAGAAATAGTAAATTTATTTCACTGACACTACAACAGTGCTTGCCTTGCGACACAGTATAATGATACAA
>JAQFXU010005487.1:0-11587 GCA_034693705.1 Spatulosminthurus flaviceps | reverse complement strand
CACGCATTTAATTACAGTATTTGCATCTAATACTAAATCTTCCTCACAAAGCTTTCCTTTTACGACGCTAATACATTGGGATTTTTTCGGATTAATTTTAAGTCCCAGCTCATCATACATTGCAATAAATGATTGATTGAGAATTATGGCTGAGTCTCTACAATTAGCTGCGGTTTGAGAATCATCTGCGAAATTTTGCAATGTTTCATTGTTACAGTCTTCGTGTAAGGTAAAGCCGTAAGTCTCCTGCACTGATGGTTCATTCATCTCTTCAATTTCGTCATCTATTCCATTGTTATACATCCAGGGTGAACATGGTGCCCCCTGCATAACTCCACAGAGAAAATAAATACGTCTTGTTCTACCATTTATAGTGTTAATGTGCGTATAATTGTTTAACATTAAACTAATTGTAAGTTCTTTTAGAAGGGATGGAGCTCTCCTAGCTTTAGTCCTGTTTTGTGAATGCGCATGCCCCATTTTATCAAAAGCCTGAGTCATATCCATTAGAGTTGCGGTGTAATCAATTTCTTCCTCTTTGGCTTTTTTAAGAGAAGCATCCAATATAGAAGTATTTATCAATGTTCCATGTACATTTGTGAATCCTCTTTGATTAGCATGGAATGGAACGTAGTATCTCAATTTTGCATCAATTACCTTCTCAACTGCTCTACGGAGTTATTACTTTTTAGTTATTCTTTGCACCTTTGAGTAAAAAAACAACCAATAGAATCAGAACGTTACTGTTTGCGCTTTACAACATGTAATGTACATAAGGACGAACCCCATCATCATCACCACGAAGCTTTTAGTAAATAAGATGTGAATATATCATTTGTAACAATACCAAAAGGTTGTAAGGGCATGGCCAAAAAAAATCGACCTGAATAAATTATTATTATTATTATTATTATTGAATGAAATATTACGAAATTATTTACTGGAAAGTTTATTGGCATTATCATTTCACAAATGTTTACATTTCAGCTGCGAGCAAAAATCCCAGACATTATTTCTGAAGACGAAAAATTCAATGATGATTTGTACTTGCTTCAGTGGCTCAAAGGTAAAACAAGAATAACTTCAAAATTCCGTACTACTTCTAGCCAGTTTTCAAAAAAAAACAAAATATGACTTTTATGTTATTTCAGCCCAGTTTTTGATTCCAGAGTTGACAGAGACCATGATACGACAAGTAGGATCAGATTTTAGTTAAAATCTATAATTCCATATGAGCCAAAATATTCTTAGCATAGCATGTAGAGTATAAAAAAAAATTAATGAGATTCTTTTTTGCATGACCACAATATCACTCTTCAGTCTTTAAAGTGGCGCAAGGAAAACAACATTCACTCGGACTTCGAGTATTCTCCGTAATTCATTCAAAAGTTCCCTATAATTCTTGCTGAAACTAAAGCAGGCGCTCCATGTAATATTTTTGCCAACTAACTGTTATCATGCTTAGATTGTCCCATTTAAAATATACCTGTATGGTTAACATGAGATAAAAATAAAAATTTATAGTGGGATACGCCAACGTCGGAGCGATGGACATGAGAGGTGAATAGAAGAGGTGGGTATGAATATGAAACGCTGGATTCGATATTGGGACATGAGACTTGTTCAAATGAAAAATCATATGATTGCAATGAATCAAAAACGGAATGCTAAATCAACGGATATTACCTCAGATTCTACGTCAGGACTCTTTTGGTTGATGGATACGAAAGGATTTCCTGCAAATCAATTGTTGAATTTCGATGGTGAGTTTAATGATTTTCTGCATAATTTATAAAATTCTTTAAAACTTTACTACCATTGATTTCATTTTGAATTTTTTTGACTCCGAATTGTTTTATTGAGCCAATTGTTTCTAATCTATGTCATCCTTACAGTTATCACCTTTTTCGTTACCAAGCCAAGTCACGGCATCAAATACTTCCCCCAACTTTACTCACAAATATTGTGCTACAACAGTACGTCCTATGTATATCCTATTGTATTTTGAACTTAATGCGTACCAATTTCTTCATAAAATAAGTGTTTAAATTTTTATTTTCACTTATCTTATTCCAGTGAATAGTACCTTTACCGGGATTTTTAATGCCATCAAGCCCGTTTTACAATTAACTGGGGTAAAATTGGAAGGTTTTGATTCGGATCCGAGTACCTTCCAGGATCGGCTACTCCAAATCACCGATTTGGAAGACATTGAAACGCTGGAGAACTCCTGGAAATCCAGGACTTTTCAAGTTTGAGCAATCCATGTATTGTTCCAAGAATAATATTGCAATGCACATTATTTTATTCAGTGGACCCCAAACGTTTTGCTGGAGGTCATGCTACACAGTTCACGTGGGATACACGCCTCTCAATTTAAACTCTATTTGCACCAAGTACAAATGAATTATTGATGTAATAATCAAAGAATTGGGGATCTTAAGATGAGTGTTATAATTGTTTAGTTTATTTATTACGTAAATTATTAAATTATTCTATACATTACTTTAGTTAAAAATTGACTGGAAATTGACAGGGCAATGTGCAATAAAATCGCTTGATAATTCTCCTATTATACCAAAATTTCAATAATCAACTTGTGTCATTACAATAAATAATGTTTTCAGTCAAATTTCTGGAAGCATGAAGGCTAATTTGAATCAGTAGTAGTAAATACATTTTACTTATGCTCGTCAATGTATTAAAGTATGTGCATCTTATTTCATGGTAAATATTTTCGAGAAAGCTGCGTCAGTGATTTATAAAGAACGGCACAACAAATTACTCATAAAGAGAAAATAACAAGTCCATAAGCTTCTGTTTATGAATGATTACCAATACAATGGAAAACAAAAAACTGAGCGTAATTCACGCGAATTGCAGACCTAGCCTTGGTAGTTCAATTTCTCTTATCTTTTATTTACTTTCTGTCTTCTGTGAGTGTATAGGCATGGAAAAGTTGTAAATCTGTATCAATTGCAAACTTTTGCTTACCAACTGGGCTCATATCAATGTATAGATTGAATGAAATTTTTTATTCCATAATAATACTTTATCAACGTCAGTGAAAATACCAAGTAATCTAGACTTACGTTTCACTACTACAATCTACTTGCAAAATCATGGATTTCATGCTATGTCATATCTAGGGGACGAAGCTTGGGGCTCGCAAACTGTGTTTATAATGACGCCATTGGATAATTTGTCGATAAACAATAAATACCTTCAGATATTTTTTGTCAAATAATTCATTGAACTTTTCCCCATAAATTTGTTAATAATGAAGCCATGAATTACGTTAGCACTTCAGAGAGAAAGCAGCATCCTCAAAACCAGTGTCAACAACTTGAGTTGTGATTCATCCAGTATATACTAGAAAATATCACTTCATCCCTGAGTAAACTTGATGTATTATTTTTGCATAAAATAGAATTATTATTGAGGCTTGAGACCCTGCTCCTCACTATAGTTCTAATGATGAAAGGTCAACGACTGACTGTCAAGTCACCTTGATCTCAGTCAATGTGCAGCCTATGCAAATAAGTTGCTCCCCATTGACAAAAAAACATCACATTTTTTACTCATAACCTGTTACATAATAGAGAAAGTGAAGAAGAGTCAAAATACATAAACATAAAAATATACATGTAAAAACTTACCGAGTCAAGTCTCAAAACCTCTCCAGATACTTTTCACTCGTTGATAAAATACAAGTTATGAGAAGTGTGTAAACCATTTGGATGCAGACATACTGAAATATGTCCTTGTTGAGTAACTTTTACGGGGGCTATGAATAAGTGGACTTAATTGTGTGACATCTCCTTTCCAACTATGTAGACACTATAAACTATGCATTCAATTCAATTCTTGCAATAAAATTCCCTGGATAAAAACTGGTTACAAACTTGATGTGTACTCTGTACACTTGTCTCAACAATGCTAATTTTGTAGCTCAATCCTTTCAAGTCATGTTGCATAATCATGCGGGTGCGTTATGAAAGGACGAGTCTGCAGGTCAAGTACCAGCATTTGCTTTCTAATTTTGTCTCGACTTTTATCACAAGTTTTATTTCAGCCATGGCTCCAGTAAATACAGGAAACAGGGAAGAAAACAACCAGTATCCCACAAATGAAGAAAAGGCTATCAACGAGGTAAGGAGGAAAATTATAGGCAAACAATTGAAAAAATGCAGGAAAAATATTTTTCAGTTAACAAAAAACTAAACTTTTGTCTTACAGCTAAGGACAAGAACTTCCGATATAATTTCTGAGAACGAGAAGTTCAGTGATGATTTCTACTTGCTCCAGTGACTCAAAACTTACTTTACTTGCTCCAGTAGATACAAAGCTTATGAGTTTGAAAATTCATTATAATTTTGTACGCAAGTATTTGAAAAAAACTAATAATTATAAATTATTATAAAATATTTCAGCCCAGTCGTTGATTCCGGGGCTGGTCGAGACCATGATACGCCAAGCAGGTTTAGATTTCAATAAATAACAAAATTCCATTAACATAACAATATTGTGCAACAAATTGTTGAGAGATTTAATTAAAATATCTTGAACATTTTCCAGTCCTTACAATGGCGCAAGGAAAACAACATTCACTCGGATTTAGAGAAAGAGTTTCCTCCGGAATTCATCCGCAAGTTCCCAGTGATTCTTAGTGTAACTTCAGCAGGGGCTCCAAGTAATTTTTTCCCCTAACGTATTGTCATTACACCTAAGAAACTACAACCATTTCATACGTTAACTTATACATGCTCTTATAAAAACTGGGAAATAATTTATAGTGGCCTACGTTTACATAGGAGACATAAATATGAAAGCTGGGATAGAAGAGGTCGGTGTGGAGCGCTGGACGCAATTTTGGGACATGAAACTTGCTCAAATGGAAAATCATGTTATTGCGGTGAACCAAGCCAAGAATGACAAAACTACGGGCATTATTACCTCAGATTCTACCTCAGGACTCATTTGGTTTGTGGAGGCGAAAGGATTTCCTTCAAATCAGTTGATGAATTTGAATGGTGAGTTTTGTATTACTTTTGCCTATTATAAATATACAGAATTCTCTAAAATATTTTTTAGTTAATGAAAAGTGAAAATCATTTAAAATTATCCCTTGTCATTACAGTTCTCACCAGTAGCGCTACTCTGGCAAGTCACGTCATCAAATACTTCCCACAACTTTACTCACAAATATTGTGCTACAACAGTACGTCCTCAGACAAAACTTTTATTAAACGTATCATTTGCAATTTATGCATACGAATTAAAATCCTTTTTTCTCTTCTTTACTTTTTTCTAGTGAATAGTACTTTCGCCGTCCTTTTTAATGTCATCAAGCCCGTCTTCCAATTAACTGGGTATCCCGTTGCGATGGAAGCTTATAATTCGGATCCAAGTACCTGGGAGGACCGACTCCTCCAAATTACGGATTTGGCCCACATTGGAAAGCTGGAGAGCTCCTGGAAATCTCAGACTATTCCAATTTGAAGGATTCTGGTATTTTGATTTCTCATTCCAATTTATATAAATTCATGCAAAATATCAAGCAGATGTTTTAAGAGAAAGATGTTAATTGTACTCGGAGGATAATATTTTGGGGTGCATCATTTTATATTCTATATGTTTATGAAATACGAATGAAATAATTATTGTTAAAATATTTCAAAGGTTGAGTGTGTATAAAATGCGCAATACATATGTGTAGGAGAAGCCTGCTTCCTTTGTAAGGGGCGACGCTGTGAGATAGAAGCTTTGAGAACTAGACAGTGGAAATGAAAAATGCTGGTTTTTGGCATATTTTTATGGAGTATAATTCCGGATTTTGAGTCGGATTCGTGAAAGGCCATTTTGTGTTAAAAAAAGTGCAAAAAGGGCTGAAAAAGCAAAAAATTTCCTAAATTCTGCCACTTTACGGAGATTTTTCAAAAACCCCTGCAATTATAGCGTATATCTTAAACATGGGGAGGATTTGAGTCAGCCACTGTAGAGGAAATGCCATCTTAGGTGAAACCACTATATAGGGAATATACTGTACGCTATGAACCACACAAATACACAATATTAAAGTTCTGATTCTCTGTCTAAACTGGATAAATGTTGCAATAATAGTTATTGTAAATAACAAACAGTGGTTTTTGCTTATGACATATTATAAGAGCATTTTGCTATTGCTTCACTTTTTATATAAGTTCATCGTGTACGTGAGAAATTAGAAGCCACAAACATACTAATCTTTACTCAATCATAGTTGTTGTCAATTAATTACATACCTTGAAAACATACGGTAGTAAACAATCAAGTTAATTTTGTTTATTTACATAACAACATTACATTTCTTTCTATAAAAAAAATCCACAACCACAAAAATAGATCGTACATCCTTCCTTGTACTTTCTACCAACATACTACCAAGGCGAGGCCAGTGAGAACTAACTTGCTCAAGATAAATAATGTTATTTTCCCACACCTCACAATAATTAATCAAAAGTGACGTAGCAAAGGTTATTGAGAACGACAATATTATTGTCATTATATTTGTAATTTGTTTATGCAGTCAATGGTATAAAATTCCATGATTTATGAGGATCGAGTTATCAAATGCGCAAATAAAAAACCCTTTTTCAAAACTTCTTCCTATAATTTGTTGCACAATACGCTAGTTATAACTTCAGAATCGAGCTTCTAATTGTGAGGAGACTTGTATGGATCGTTCTAGAATAATTTATTCTTCTTATTTTGGAATATGATTTCCGTAAGGAAGTTCCTATGTACCAAGTTCAATGATTGAAAGGCTGGGAAAATCTAGGTTTCTTGTTCTCCTTGGAACTTCCTTGAAATAGCAAAGAACGTAGGTCATGATTGGCTGACTATTAATTCTTTTATAGCATTGAAAAATCCCTATATAGCTACGCTTTTGCAATCAACCCTCGTCCTTATTTTTCCCGTCTAAAAATCCAGAGCATGTTAAGAAATTTCCCAGTGTTTGCTTCGCACGAGTCTAGAAAGTTGTGAAGGAAAGAGCTTCGTAAAATTTATTTCCAAAGTTCTTCATGTGATTCCAAATAAAACTTTGAATTTTGATTGGAGCTTTATTTTCATTTTATAAAAATGCTTTCCATCATTTTTTTCAAAAATAAAAACAAGGAGGAAGATTCGAAGAAGGAAGTTAAACCTGAAAAATATCGTTCCATTAGTGGAATTCATTCGGAGATTTTAGGGATTTTTGAGAAGACCAACCTCAAGAAAAACTTTTTACATGAATTTATTATTGGCAAGGATTCTACTTTTTGGGGTCCTTTTGGAGAGCGTAAATGTACGAAGATAGCGTCATCGTCCAATACATATTTGAAAATTTGAAACCACGTACAAGAAATATTTTGAATTTTGTCCTCGTCCGCTAAAATGTATTGTGATGTATCACAGGCATTTATTTCGACACAACTGCATCCGGAAAGCCTCTGAAGATTGTTGAAGATTTCATTGCCACCAAGGTTTTGCCCTATTATGCCAATACCCACACATCCATTTCGTATACCTCCTTTGTTATGTCCTCCTGTCGGTAAGACTTCACGGTCTAAAAATCCTCTTTGAATTTTTTTATACAATTTTTTTAAACACTTTTCCTATCAGCTTCGTTAAAAATACTTGTTATTAGAGAGGAGGCGAGGCAAATAGTGAGGGAGTGTGTGGGAGCTAATGAGAATGACATTGTGATATTTTGTGGAAACGGAACCACCGCTGGGATTCACAAACTGATTCATATTCTTGCAATTGACAAAGGAAATCCACCAATAATTTTTGTGGGTCCTTTTGAGCACCATTCCAATCTTTTACCATGGAGAGAGACTGGAGCTAAGGTAACGAGAGCATTGTGTTAAAAATGCATGTATTTAACCATAAAATGTAAGGCTGACCATTCCATAACTATTGCACATATTTTTTTCTACCTATCCAGGTCATTAATATTCCGGTAGACTCATTTGGGTTGGTGGACATAAAATATCTGGAATGCCAATTAAAGATGGTCACAAGTGATGAGAAAAATAAAGGCCGTCCAATGTACGGCTGCTTTTCGGCTGCATCCAACGTTACGGGTCTCCTAACGGATGATGTTAAAGTGACTAAATTACTTCATAAATTTGGGGGCTTATGCTTCTGGGATTATGCGACAGCAGCTCCTCACGCCACTATCCGAATGAACCCCGGATTATTTTATGACACTGAAGCGAACAAAGATGCCTTGTATTTTTCCGGTCATAAGTTTTTGGGTGGTCCTCAAACACCGGGTTTGACATTTATTTTTTGCTCAGGAAATATTTTTAGTAATTTTTCTAACATTATTGCTTATTGTAAAAAAATTATTTATTTAAAAGGAGTTTTGGTGGTAAAAAGTCATGTATTTCGAAACCCCGTACCACATAATGGTGGTGGAGGGACGGTCTTCTTTGTGACTCCAGAACGTCATGCCTATCTGAAGGTAATTCAAAATCTGGTATAATTTGTGGCCACGAAAAGTTACTAATATAACCTCCAAAATTACCTAATGAGCATGTACATACACACGCGGTTAATATACTACGACATTCACGTTCATTTAAGATCCGTGTATCTTTATTTTCTTTGTCTCCAGAACAAAGAAGAGGCTCAAGAAGGTGGAACACCCGCGATTATTGAGTCGATAAGATTAGGGGCGGTTCTAACTCTACGGAACTTGATGGGAGTGGATTCTATCGTTGAAAGAGAGGCAGGGTACACTAGGTGATTAAAATAATTGAGTGTATTTTTTAAAGCTTTCATATTTTATCAATTATATAATTACACATGTACATACATGAGTAATTACGACGTAAATTCATAGAACTCTCAATTAATTTTTTAATCAAGGGATTTCTAGTGTGCGGTAGGAGACAGGCTTAATTGTGTACCTAATTCTGAATGTTGTTTGTATTGTTCAGGAAAGTTCTAAGGTCATGGCAAAATATCCCAGGACTAACTATTCTCGGAAATACATCCGTGACGCGACTACCTGTCGTCTCTTTCGTCATCGAACACGAAGAGTCTGTAAGTTGAAGCTGTTATGAAACTAAATAAATTATCAAATTATAAATAAGTTGTCTTTATTTATGAAGGGGTGGTCTTAAAATTAATTTTTGACTTTCATAGGGCTACTACCTCCACCAGAACTTCGTTGTAGCACTACTGAATGATATTTTTGGAATTCAGTGCCGTGGGGGTTGCATGTGCGCAGGACCCTATGCGCAGATTCTATTAAATATTACAATTGAGACTGCTGAGAAGTACGAGATGGCACTGTCGCAGAATTGGTGAGATAAAAACAAGCAAAAAAATAGGCTCTGAAAAAATAATTTTTTGAGACGTGGTAAAAATTTAATTCAACGGTGGTGGTACATTTTAGTAGTGACAACAAGGATATCAACCAAAATGACGACAATTCTTCTGAGCCAATTTTTCACATGATTTATCGGCCAGGGTTCACTCGAGTTTCTTTGCCAGCTGAGGCAACTCCAGATGAAATTGACTTTTTAATTGAAGCTGTAAAGCTTGTGGCAAAATATGGATGGAAATTATTGATGCATTATTCAGTTTGCCCTCGAACTGGGAATTTCTGGCTGAATTCCAACTCACCGGTATGTAAATATGTATTATATAGGGATCAAATATTTCCAAGTAGTATTGTGAATAAATAACAAAAATATTCATATTTTAGTGATGCTACACACTAATTCTTTTTTAAATTTAAAGGTTAGCGCCAACTTCCAAAAAAACCAGCGACCTATGAATCTGCAGGAGATGCTCAGCACCGCTGTAAAGATATTTCAACAAGCGGTAACCACTCGACTATTACGCTCTAAATAGAAATACAATTTATGACATTTTTTTAAAAATATTTAAAAATATTTCTTATATCTACAGGAAATTACACCAGCACCTTTGATTCGGACAATGAATCTTCGGCGGGACCTAAATCACCTCCGGTGGTTTATGCTCCCCTCCGATGCTAAACTCTACTCCTGCTCGAATTTTAAAACTCCGATTAGTCCCCGCCCATTTATAGTTCCAAAGTTCCAGTCGAGTGAGTCCCACCCATGGGAAGAATCTCAAGCCGCATCCAAAATGAGCATCCCATTTGAAATTCAAGGGGTAAATGTAATTCAAGAGGCACAGAAATGCTTCAAAAATTCTCAGAAGAGCGAATTTCTCGCAAAAGATGGTCTAACGAGAGAGCATTGCGAGCTCTTGAGCTTTTCACGGAGCAATGTTTTTATCGAGGCTGAAAATCATGACTTGAGATCTTAGCTGAAATTTTTTTCAATGTCACCTTGATATTTTACAATTTGACAATTTTGTTCACATCAGTATTTCTAATGCTACGGAATGATGGTTTATACTTTTTCGGGATTTTATTACGTTTGAAGTTATAGAGTCGGTAATTAAAATGCTTTTAAGCTTATTTACGTAAATACTCAGGCAAAAAGTGTACATACATTTTAAAAGATTGACATAATCCTATACATTTCAAGGTAATTAATTATAAATCTTGACTAGTAATAATAATTTTATAAAGCCATTTATACAGGTGAATTTTCTATATTGCTATAAGAACATAACTCAATCTCAGAAGTGATGGGATTGTGGACATACATTGTATCTGTTTAATTTTTGGAAAGGTACCAGAATGATTACCAATGATATTATGAATGTTAATTGAATGTTGGAAAATGTACTATATCTCTACATTTATAAATATGAAAAAAGTATTTTTTGATTTGAAATTTATTGACTGCTACACACAACGCACAACACAATTTCCATCCTTCAGAAAAATTTCATGAGGTGTGAGGTTCTAGTGAAACTCTAGTGTGAAATCAAACCTCTCCACATAACTCTTACGGCAGTTGGGAAGGATTATGGGATAGTAGAAATGTTCATAACTTGTTATGTGTGGCTTTTCAGTGTAAATGACATGTATCACATGAAAGTCATCACGCGAGTTAAAGAACTTTTTCACATTACGTAAGTCCAATAGAACGTTTCCCCAAGGTTTTCCGGTATTTCTTTTGTTTCGTGGGAATTTCTGATCACAAGAATACATATCTATTTATAGTGAGGATGGTAGGAATTGATTAAAAATACTTGCATACCTTGTTTGTTTATTAGTATTAGTAGTAACTTTTACCACCCTTGATAAACATCACACAAAAACAGTGAGTGGAATAGAAATATAGCGACTTCCCGAGAAAAAGTACTAAAAGCTTTCCAAGTTGTATTTATATTTAGCTCATGTATGTATGTATGTATCTTGTGGGTACCAGGGACCAGTTCAACGTAGGTTCTGCCTACGAGAACCTTGATATTTAAATCAGATCCCTGGAATGACGAAAACCTGCGGCTTATTGTCAATTCCCATCCTAGAATTTACTATACGAAATCAGGCAATATGACTATCCCACATAGTATCCATTTGCATGGAAAGTGAGAAGTCGATAATTTGCCTTTTCGATTTTCAGACCCTCTACACTCTAATCTAGCCTATTCAAATTACCTTATCTTA